>LJIJ01001800.1:0-36216 GCA_001718145.1 Orchesella cincta
TAAAAAGCTCACCATGCAAGGGCTTATTGCTCAGAACCTGATGTTTTTGAACGAGTGTCCCAACCTGGAGAAATTCACCTACGAACCCTTTCATGAGGATCGGTTTGATGCCCATTTAACTCAGCTTTTAGGTGATGCTAACCCTACAAGGCTGGAGAAGTTAAGAGACCTTCGTATCGCTAATATTATGTGCAGCGCAGAGCAAATCAGGAAGCTCGGAGAACTCATGCCAAATGTGAAGGCTTTGTTCATTGGATTAGATGATGGGAGTTTTAGAGCAGTTTGTGAGCTTTGGAAAGAGCTTGATAGCCTCACAATATTTCCCTGGAATATCGGGGAAGAAGCGTTCCTTGGAAAAGATGAGCGGAGTGGGAAGAAATTCAAGAATCCTAACATAACTCACTTAAAGGATCTCAAATGGCTTAGTGCGTTCAACATAAGCAATGAGTACGGTCCGCAGGGGTTTACAGAGGCAATGATTTTGGATGGGATTCTTCCCCTGCCAAATCTAGAGGCTGGGTATCTTCGTTTATTTTCCGAGGTGAGTCAAATTGTTCTCTTTTTTGGAAAGTAGATTACAATTTTCTCAATTTCAGATCTGTGATTTTGTAGGTGAGTTGTGACGTTCGCAAACAGCTGGAGATGAAGATTCCAAAATGTCACATTTACGTTGAGAAAAGATGTCAAGAACCTAGAGAAAAAACGCATCCGTTAGAGAATCCCGTGGTTCTTGAGAGGCTTTTTCAACTCATCCCATTTGAGCTTCAGGAGTTCAAAAATTTCGGCTTGTTTCTCGAGCTTGGAATAAAATTTTCTCTTCAACCTGGCGACAGAATGCATGGCTCACTCTCCACGACTCCAGGAAGACCCAGAGGAGATTGCTGGAATTCCTCGCCAGAGTATGTGGAGTTTATTGAGAGTGGCCAATATCAACTGATTCAACACCCATTTCGAAAGTACTACTTGGAATGGTTGGCAAATTTACTTCCAGCCAACATATCGAGAAACAAAAGACCAGGTTGACTTTTGGAGCAGGGTGGGACCTCTAATGACTCATCTGGAGATGGCCGATTGTGACTTTTTTGGGGTTGCAGACTTCCGCACAGTCATTTTCGAGGCGACACCCAATTTACAAAGTTTGACTTTGTTGGATAACTTTTACGACAAGAGACCCTCAGAAATGGAGCAGAGAATGGATCCAAAATTGCCCCAGCATGCTCAAATTCCAGTTGAGCAGGTTCAGAATAATTTGGTAGAGCTCAACATCCAACTTCTCTCTGTGGAGGGGGAAACTGAGACTGATGATGAGGATGGAGATAATGAAGAACCTTGGGTTGTGTACTTACCAGTAACGTGGATGGAACTCTTCATTCATTTCCCGAACATCAAGGTTGGTCACATTAATAAATTTAATAAATTAAATAATTAAAATTAAGCAACTTGAACATTTTGAGCACATCCTTTTGTTTAGAAATTTGGACGACTCCGACTCGATCCCGAGAACGTTGATGCTGAGCTCTCTGAGATATTTTTAACTGTTGAAGTTCTGAGAAAGGAACATGGACCTCGTCATTTAGCAGGCCTTAGTGAGCTGGACTTCTTGTAAGGCTGCGCAGACATAATAATACCTTCTCTACCTACAAGATTTTATTCAGCCGGTATCTCCAATCTGTTTTTCTTACAGGGTTTCTGACGAGTTAATTGCTCATATTAACCGGCTTCAGTTTCCGCTCAAGAGACTGAAACTGCTCGTATCTCCGACTGTGGATAGGGAGGCATTTAAAAAACTCCTCCAGTATCCTCTAGAATATTTGAATGTGGAACGGCCAGGAAAAAGGCCCTTTCGACACTTCCCATTCGGACTCCAATTTACAGCCCTAAAAAATCTCATCTTGAAAGGACCTACTGCCCCCAACCTCATGTTTTTGACGAAATGTCCCAATCTAGAGCTGTTCAGATACACTCCAAGGGTTAAAAGTCGTTTGTATTCGGATTTAAAGCAGGTTCTAAAAGGTGACATCTCCACAAAGCTGGAGAAACTGAATCATCTGCACATCAGAAGTGGTGGATGCGGCGCTGCGGAAATCAAGATGCTCGCTGAGATAATGCCAAATGTGAGGAATTTAATAATTGGGTTGGACGATGGAAGCTTTAGAGCTGTTTGCCATGTTTGGAAGGAGCTAAAGCATCTCGTCATAAATCCGTTTCAAGTTGAGGAAGAAGCGCTGCTAGGCAAGGATGAGAAGGGAGGAAAGGAATTCCACTACCCAAATCTAACTGATTTGAAGAACCTTAATTATTTTGGTATGGAGCATTTTCAAGGAAAGCCCGATCGTCAGGGGTTTACAGACGCAATGATTTTGGATGGGATTCTTGCTCTGCCAAATCTCACCAATGTGTCTTTATGCATTTCATCAGAGGTGAGTTCGCTTGCTCTAATTTTTTGTTAACAAAATTACTTTAAATCTTTTCCAATTTTCATTGGGTTTATTTGAGATTTTAGGTGAGTTGTGACGTTCGAAAACAGCTGAAGATGAGATTTCTAAGGAGTAACATTTCTACTCAGAAAGGAGTTCTTAAAACGGGCGAAAATCATCCCTTGGAAAATCCCACGGTTGTTCTCTTAATCAAAAGTGTAATGATTTAATGGTCAAGTTTACTAGGCAATAAATAAATAATGGCTATGTTTACTGTGAAGGTTCTTGAGAGGCTTTTCCAACTCATCCCGTTTGTACTTGATGACTTCAAAAATTTCCGGTTGGTTTCCCGAGCTTGGAACAAATTCTCACTTGAGAGCTGGCGACAAAATGCCTGGCTTTCTCTCCGCGACTCCCAACCAGATCCAGATGATTATGATTATTCGTCTCGAATCAAAGGAGATTTCTGGAATTTCTCGTGAAAAATATCTAGAACTAATTGAAAATGAAAAGTATCAACTGTCTCAACATCCATTTCGCAAGTACTTCTTGGAAGGTTGGAATATTAACCTGTCAACAAATCAAGATCAACTGTGTTTTTGGGGTAAAGTGGGACCTCTAATGACGGACCTCACCTTAGAAAAATGTAGCTTTGCAGGGGCTGCTGATCTCCGCACTGTGATTTTCCAAGTAACTCCCAATCTTGTGAGGTTGAGCTTGAATGAAAACGTTTACGAAACTGAGAGACCGACTAGAAAGGCTGACAGATTGGATCCAAAACTGCCCCAACACGCTTTGGTAGCCTCCGAGAGAGTTGGAAATAATTTGACGGAGTTTAACATCCGCCTTCTGGAGTTCAATGGCCATTTACCAATAACTTGGATGGAACTTTTGGCTCATTTTCCAAACATTAAGGTTGGTTTGGTTACAATTTAAATGAAAATAGTTTAAAACTCGATGATCACACCCAATTACACGTAGCACATAGTCGTAGAATGCAATTTTTTCATAAGCATTATTCGGTTCGATATTTTTGCCAATGTTTTTTAGCCTAAAGGTAATTTTTTAGGATCAAAAAATAGTGGGGAACCCGATTCCACACTTTAAAGTTTTCCCTCACGCCCCTCACGCAGAGTTAGGTTCGGTTTTGTCCCCAAGACCGCTTTGTTTTTGGGCTAACCGAGACATTGAACTCCAAGAGGATTTTTGCCATCAGCTTCCACTTAGCACTTTTCAGTGTAGTAGAATATAGCCTCTTTAGCTTCACAATGACACCCTCAGCTAAGTGGAAGCTGATGCCATTACGCCGCAGTGGCAGCCGGAAGTTGTGAAAAATATTTTATTAAAATGACAAATTACGACTTCCGACTTTAAAAATTTCTGAAACCCACCTCTTGTTGTTGCTAATGTGTTAATTTAAGGAGTTCTGCCTTTGAAAGTAGAAAATAACCTGTAAAAATTAGTTTTTATTCACTTGAACTTTTTAATCCGATGATTTTTTCGTACTTTTAGCTGCGATAGAGGCGAACTGCCATCAGCTTCCACTTAGCTGAGGGTGTCGTTGTGAAGCTGAAGAGCTATGTTCTGCTATACTGAAGAGTGCTAAGTGGAAGCTGATGGCAAAAATCCTCTAGGAGTTCAAATGTCTCGGTTTACCCCAAAAACGAAGGTCTTGGGGGAAAAAACCACCCCTAACTCTGTGTGGGGGCATTTTTCGAAACTTTAAAGGGTGGAATCGGGTTCCTCACAAAACTTGATCATAGAAAAACTGCATTTAGAGTAAAAACAGTATCAGAAATATCGACACCGAATAATGCCTATTAAAAAAATTTGCCGTTCTACGACTGTGTGTATTCATCTATGCAGAAAATTGGAGGAACTTGCTCTCGGGGGTGTTACTAAAACCACAGCCTAAGAAATCCACAGCCACAGCCCACAGCCCACAGCCCACAGCCACAGCCACAGCCACAGCCCACAGCCCACAGCCACAGCCACAGCCCACAGCCCACACAGCCACAGCCACAGCCACAGCCACAGCCCACAGCCCACAGCCCACAGCCACAGCCACAGCCACAGCCCACAGCCACAGCCACAGCCCACAGCCACAGCCACAGCCACAGCCCACAGCCACAAGCCAGCCAGCCCACAGCCCACAGCCCACAGCCCACAGCCACAGCCACAGCCACAGCCCACAGCCCACAGCCACAGCCACAGCACAGCCCACAGCCACAGCCCACAGCCCGCCCACAGCCTAAAAATTTTTGCACAGCAGCACAGCCTAAAAATTTTGCCCACAGCCTAAAAATTTTTGCCACAGCCAGCCACAGCCTAAAAATTTTTTGCCACAGCCTAAACCCCACAGCTAAAAATTTTGCCACAGCCTAAAATTTTTGCCCACAGCCTAAAAATTTTTGCCCACAGCCACAGCCTAAAAAATTTTGCCCACAGCCTAAAAATTTTTGCCCACAGCCTAAAAATTTTTGCCCACAGCCTAAAAATTTTTGCCCACAGCCTAAAAATTTTTGCCCACAGCCTAAAAATTTTTGCCCACAGCCTAAAATTTTTGCCCACAGCCTATATTTTTTTGCCCACAGCCTATATTTTTTTGCCCACAGCCTATATTTTTTGCCCACAGCCTATATTTTTTGCCCACAGCCTAAAATTTTTGCCCACAGCCTAATTTTTTGCCCACAGCCTAATTTTGTTTGCCCACAGCCTCAAACTGTTTGCCCTGCTACCTAAAAATGTAATTTTTTTAAACCACATTATATTTTTTCGTCATTTGAGGAGAAATTATATACGAATACGGACGAAGTTTGTGTTTCGGAGTTGATTGAAACTCTATGTTAACTGTAATTTATATCGTTTACATTTATACACATTAGTGCGTTAACAAAATTCATATCAATTAACGATAAATGGCTCCATTAAACAAAATTGAAGGCAGTTTGACAACTACGTGTTTTTAAAATATGCTCACAAATGTGTAAGTTTACCTCTAGCCACTAAAATACTTGAATAATGAAACACGAGGCAACAGAAAAAATACTTTAGTTCAATCGGCATTCAAAAGTAGCAAGAAATATTGGATGTGGACAAAAAATATAGGCTGTGGGCAAAAAATATAGGCTGTGGGTAAAAATATAGGCTGTGGGCAAAAAATATAGGCTGTGGGTAAAAGTTTTTAGGCTGTGGGCAAAAAATATAGGCTGTGGGCAAAAAGCTGTGGGCAAAATTTAGGCTGTGGCCAAAATCTTTACGCTGTGGGCAAAAAAATTTAGGCTGTGGGCAAAAAATTTTAGGCTGTGGCTGTGGGCAAAAATTTTTAGGCTGTGGGAAAAATATTAGGCTGTGGCTGTGGGCAAAATTTTTTAGGCTGTGGGCAAAAAATATAGGCTGTGGGTAAAAAAATATAGGCTAAAAATATAGGCTGTGGTAAAAGTTTTTAGGCTGTGGGTAAAAAAAATAGGCTGTGGCAAAAATTTTTAGGCTGTGGGCAAAATTTTTTAGGCTGTGGGCAAAATTTTTAGGCTGTGGGCAAAAATTTTAGGCTGTAAAATTTTTAGGCTGTGGGCTGTGGGCAAAAATTTTAGGCTGTAAAAAATTTTAGGCTGTGGGCAAAAATTTTTAGGCTGTGGGCAAAAATTTTTAGGCTGTGGCTGTGGGTAAAAAATTTTTGTGGGCAAAATTTTTTAGGCTGTGGCTGTGGGCAAAAATTTTTAGGCTGTGGGCAAAAATTTTTAGGCTGTGGCT
Organism: Orchesella cincta; assembly: GCA_001718145.1. Taxonomy (NCBI): domain Eukaryota; kingdom Metazoa; phylum Arthropoda; class Collembola; order Entomobryomorpha; family Orchesellidae; genus Orchesella; species Orchesella cincta. The sequence continues at coordinate 6,171 of LJIJ01001800.1, forward strand.
GTGGGCAAAAATTTTTAGGCTGTGGGCAAAAATTTTTAGGCTGTGGCTGTGGGCTTTAGGCTGTGGGCTGTGGCTGTGGGCTGTGGCTGTGGGCTGTGGGCTGTGGCTGTGGGCTGTGGCTGTGGCTGTGGCTGTGGCTGTGCTGTGGCTGTGGCTGTGGGCTGTGGCTGTGGGCTGTGGCTGTGGCTGTGGCTGTGGCTGTGGCTGTGGCTGTGGGCTGTGGCTGTGGGCTGTGGCTGTGGCTGTGGCTGTGGCTGTGGCTGTGGCTGTGGCTGTGGCTGTGGCTGTGGCTGTGGCTGTGGCTGTGGGCTGTGGGCTGTGGCTGTGGCTGTGGCTGTGGCTGTGGCTGTGGCTGTGGCTGTGGATTTCTTAGGCTGTGGGTTTTAGTAACACCCCTCTCGGCAAGGCAGTTGAACTCCGGGAATTTTTAAAGGCGTCAGAATTCTGCGGGAGGAACATGGTCCCCATTTTTTAGCCAACCTTGAAGATTTAGATTTGAGGTGAGTGTACTGTTTTATATCAATTATTTACTTGTTCAGTTTGCGTGTTAAAACCTTGCATTTTAGGCAGGCGCATGGACACCGTGACTTGAGTCCTAAACTCTTTTCCTACATAATTCGGCTTCAATTTCCACTCAAAAGACTGAGGATCGCAATAAACCAAACGGTTGGTGAAAAGACCTTAAAGGAACTCCTCCAGCATCCTCTCGAGGATTTGTCCGTGACGCGGTGGAATTATGATGGTGTGATGAAGCCATTTCGAAACTTTCCCTTCGGACTCAAGTTTATGACTCTTAAAATGCTCTGGTTGTGGGACCCCATTGCCCCGAACCTCGCGTTTTTGAAGGACTGTCCAAACTTGGAGCTGTTATTATACCAACCATCTAAAAAGGATGGCGTGGACGCTGATTTGACTCACGGCTTACGTGATGTGAATTTTCCTAAACTGGAGTGTCTGAAGGTTCTCTATATCATTGATTATCTGAGCAGCGCTGAGGAAATCAGGAGACTAAGGGAACTCATGCCGAATGTAAAGCACTTAGAAATTGGATTGGATGATGAGGGTTTCAGAGTTTTGTGCGAGGTTTGGAGCGATTTGTGGGGTCTCAGAATAGCTCCATTTTGCGTCGGGGAAAGAGCGTTGCTCGGGATGGATGAGCAAAGTGGAGAGAAATACCGCCACCCAAATCTAACTGATTTGAAGAACTTGAAGGTGTTTTACACGAAATGTCACGGATATCAACAGTGTCCTTTACAGATGCTATGATTTTGGATGGACTTTTGGCGCTTCCAAAACTAGAGCATGTGGAAGAGCTACACTTGTCCCTACAGGTGAGTTGTTCATTTAGACAGTTTAAAAAAATCAGATTTTTCGTATTTTTAACCAACTTTTTTTTTTATTTGCTTAGGTATCATGGCACGTTTGTAGTCTGGTGGAAGAGAAGTTTCCATATTGTTTAGTTTTAACACAGGAAGAAGACCCAACTGGTGGAAATAATTTTGTGGTGGCATCAACAGCAGATTCTCAACGGAATATGCAAAATATCTGCTGCACTATTATTTAACAGTTTCGCAGCAGATAATCGTGGTTTCATGTCGTCAAACAGTTATAAGTTATACAATTTATATTATTTCAAGAATTATGATTTTAAAATAGGTGTAAGTTACAAATGAAATTATATTTACTACAATTATATTGCTCTTATATTGCATTTCTGTCAAGAATCATTTTGATTTGCGTGAATCTAAAAATAGCATATTCGCATTATTATATAATATTAAATAGCTTTTTAAATCGGTTTTTGTACAAATAAACCACTAAATAAGTCATCAGGCCCATCGCCTTTTAATAAGATACATGTTTAAGTTGCAAAAAGGCATGTATTTGGGAAGGTTTCATAAAATTATTAATTATATTGATTTAGATTTAAGATTCATATTATGATGGTTCTCAACAGTAAATAGAAGAAATGTAGACAGTCACATTGGAATTTAACAGCATTTACCGAATCTGAAAGGCTTTCTGCTCGGTTCTATTGAAACTGTGCTTCCAACACCGCATCTTCGTCTTCCTCCTTCCGTTTCCTCTTCGCTTTCTTTTTCCTCCGCATCTTCATTTTCTTCATAAATCAAACATCTTGGAAACTTCATTTCAAACTGTTTTCGAACTTCCGCAGATACCTGAACACATAAAGAAAAACTAAATAAGAACACAAAAACAGATTCATCGTAGAAACACGCGAACAATTAAATAAACCCACCTCAGACGAAATGCATAGAGCGTCCACCCTCTCTAAATTTGGAAGAGCCAGAATCCCCTCAAGAATCCCAGCTTCCGTCAGCCCCTGTCGGTCTTGCGTCTCTTCAAGATGGTCCATACTAAACAGTTCTAAGTTCTGCAAATCCGTTATGTTTGGACGACGAAACCTTTCCCATTTCGCACATATTTTCCGAGCAGCGCCTCCTCGTCAACTCGAAAAGGCTTGATAATGAGACGAGCCAAATCTTCAAATATTTCACAAACAGCTCCAAAACTATCATTATCCAATCCAATCCTCAAAATCTCCAGATCGGCATGAACTCTTCAAGCACTCGTATATCCTGAGCGCTGCAGCATTGACTAGTATGGATATTGAAAGAAATCAGATTCGAGGGGTATTCCTCACCAAGAACCTGAATAAAGTCAGCTTCCAGCTGACCTTCATAAGTGTACTGAAAGATCTCCAGGTTTGGACAGTCCTTTAAAAACCCGAGGTTTGGAGCAAATGGCCCAGTCAAGACGAGCTCTCTGAGAGCTGTAAATTTGACCCCAAATGGAAAGTTTCGCATTGGAATTGCTGCTCTATCTTCTCGAGTTAGATCCAAGTCTTCTAATGGATGCTGAAGAAGTTGCTTCAATGTCTCCTCGTCAACTGTCTCATCAATCTCCAAGCACAACCTCTTCAACGGAAGTCGAAGTCGGTTAAAGGTGGGGAGTACAATCCCACCAAAAACCTTGTCCCTATTTATATTAATAATGCTTTGTTAATTATTCACAAATATAGAATGAGAGTCTTCCTCAAATAAGGCCTTTTCGCAGTTACCATAAGTCCAGATTATTAAAGTCTGCCAGAAACCAAGGACCATGTTCCTTTCTCAGGATTTCCACAGACTCAAAAAACTCCTCGAGCTCAGTTTCATCCGGTTCGGGGCCTAGGTGAATATGCTTAATTTTCTGAAGAAAAAGTTAACAAGTGCTGATTTACCTTTATTAAGATTTTGAGTAATTTTCCCCAAATTAATTCCTACCTTAATGTTGGGAAAATGTAGCAAGAGTTCCATCCATGTTATTGGAAAGTAAGAAAAACCCAAATCATCTTCACCCCCTTCATCGTTGTTAGCTATCTCGTCAGATCTTAAGTCAATGTTGAACTCGACCAGGTTGTTCCGAACTTCCTCAGGAGGAAGCAAACCGTGCTGTGCCAGCTTTGGATCCATTCTCTGAGCTCTTGAGGCAGGTCTTTTAGAATGGTAAACATTCCCGTGTAAGTCCAACTGTTGTAGATTAGTTGTCTTCTTGAAAATCATGGTGCGGAGCTCCTCAACTCCAGCAAAGTGACAATCATGCACAGTCAGTTTTCTTATTTGAGGTCCCACTCTGCTCCAAAAGCGAATTTGATAATCTTCTCCTTTCTGATTCGCCAATTCGAAGTCAAATGTGCATCCCCGAATGACGCAGTTCCGAAAAGGGTGTTGGGCCAGTTGTTGCTGGTTAGTTTCAAGGAGTTCCAGATATGTTTGAAGTGAAATCCCTGAAACCTTCCAATTACATTGGTTCTCAGTAGGGTTCTGGTGGAGAAAAGTCAGCCATGCATTTTGACGCCATTCTCCGAGTGACAATTTGTTCCATGTTCGAGAGACGAGGCGAAAATTACGGAACTCTTCGAGTTCGAATGGCATTAGCTCAAAAAGCCTTTCCAGAACCTTCACAATTAAAAATCAGGGAAAATGATGATATGATAATAACTTGAAAAAGTCTTAGATAAATTATGACATACCGCTGGATTTTCCAAAGGATGCAATTCTGCTTCAGCAGCTTCATCAACTCCTGGAGCTATTGGTGGTGGTATTTCTTCCATTTCCATTTGCTATCCTAGTGCTTGTAAAGTTTATAGAATTTATTATGCAAAGGTTTGTAAGACCGTACGATATGATCGTTGCGGGTCCAACAAAAGAGTTAATATTTAGGATGAGTATTTGGTAAATATTTCAGTTTAATAGTTGACGAATGTTGGCTATTGCTATTAAAGAATATTAAATGCAGATTGTGGCCAAATATTTGGAATAAGAATTTATGAAAGATAATTTAAAAGTATTAACAAGAATACGAGAGACTAACAACAAAACAACCAACCGTGCGAACGGTCAAAGGGGAACTCAAAAGAAAGAAGCGACCGTACCAAATGCCGAACGAGAACCACTATTGGTAATACTGTGTAACTAAAAGAACAAAAATGAGTTACCAGCTTAGGCAGCTTCCTAATGTGGTCGACATTGGGTGGTGAAATGTACTCAAACCGCATATATTAAAACAAACTCCTGTCTACTGCTGAAATTTAAGGGTTTTCATGTCTAGTCTGCATGTTTTGGACGAGTGACTACTATCCATTTATAGCTATGTTGTAAACCCTTTTGCGTTGTTAAATATCATTCGATTCCAAAGAAAAGGGTCTTCGCATTTTTTGTATATAATCCTCATTCCACATACGCATTAAGAATTATGTCTGCACTCAAAGAATTTCAGCTAACAAAACACACCTTTTTAACATTAAGAAAAAACAAGCTAAAACTGATAACTGTTGCACACACAACAAAAGTCAAAATACATGCGTTTCATATTTCTTAGCCGTGGCTAACCTGAAAAAGGGTGAAATTGATGATGATGATTAGGATGCACAAGTAGCTCTCGAGTTTCTACCCTTTTCATTTCTTGTTCAGTCTTTTCAGGTACCTACCTTTAAAATGCATGCATATTTTATTACTAGGTTAGTCGCGTTACAGATTAGATTTTTACAAAAAACCAAGAATTATACATTTATGCATACAAAACATAACATCATGTAAAATATTGCTTTGCTTGCAATATAAACCCTTTTCAAAAATTCGACCTAAATCCAGCATTACTCTTCCACCCTATGCACGTCTGAGAACTAATCTCTCCGGCTGATCATCAACCCCATCACCAGCGATTCACATAAAAACTGACAAGGATTAAAAGAATGCTTGTAAAAGATATGTAGAAGCTAGTCTGGCTATGCAAACTGAATATGTATTATGTAAAGGAAAGGGTTGCTACCTCACAGTGTTCTGGTGCCTGTCTTGTGACGGCGACATTCACTGTCGAAGGAAAAGCGTACATGTGAATATTATTGGCGTAACTCATGCCTGTAGTTGTCAAATGCTTTCATGCTACAGGCTACATGTACTTTCATCATCATCTCGTTTTGTCCCAACGACAGTTTTTGGTTATTTTCCATGAAGCATTTGATTGTATTGTTTAGTTCAGACGGGGAACGAACATTACATGCGACATATACATCTCACGCTTGAGAAATGTATGTGACAATATTTTTGAAAGAATTTAAGTTATTGAATGTATGTGACAGTAGTCAGTCAGTGCAGTGAATTATTTGATAACTTTTCTTGTCGGTTATTGGTGGTTTGGCATTTGATTGAAACATATATCAGTTATCGTACAAGATAGCTGATGGTAGGGAGAAGTGAGCACAATTTGGTGTGAATTTCAACCAGTTTCGAATTCATTTTGCATTGCAGCCTCTTCCAAATTTCTGCATCAGCTCACAGGCTAAACGTACTCTCTCTGTCGTCCTCTTCTGATCTGAAGCTGTGTGTAGGTTCGTTTTTGTATTGTTTGTTTAGGAAGTAGAATTTAATCGAATGTGAATCCAGTTTTGTTAACCCTGTCTGTCATTCGCAATTTCAGTCATCGTCACTCGAAGAGGATAAAAGCTCTTAGTTTTTCAAGATGAAACGCGTTCGGAGAACTAAAAACGAAGTCCAGTCGGAATCCAACAGCCCGAATCAGCTACCACCAGAACATAGCTATGTGGTAGATGACAGTAAAAATCCAATGCTCAATCCTGTGGTGAGTATTGGACCAATTTAAAAACAGTTTTATCGTGTTACTATTTGAGGGGTGTAAATATTGAACTGGTTTATTTCAGATCCTTGGCCACCTTTTTGAAGTGATCCAATTCAACTTTCGAGACTTCAAGAATTTTAGACAAGTTTCAAAGTTGTGGCTGGAGAGCTCGCTTGGACGTTGGCGTCAAGAGGCGTGGATTCATGTGAGGGATGCAGATCGTCGGCAAAACTTTAGTCCTTTTTTCTATAAACCGTATGTTGAAATGCTGAGTTTGCCCGGTGACCCTCACCAGCTACTTGGGAAGTATGCATTTCAAAAGTACAAACTGTGTGGTGGTCAGGATTCCTGTAAATTTTTCAGTGAGGAGACCCTCGTCCCATTTTGGGCTATGGTTGGCCCTTCAATTACCCACTTGAAGGTCATTGACACAAGTCTTGGACCATGTGAGCAGTTTATGAAAATTTTGAGAGAGATGATCCCAAACATGCAATTTCTGGCGTTGGAACGATGTAATGTCTCAAATGCTCGGAGTGCTCAACCTTATCCCTACACCGTGGACGAAATGAGGGGAGTCAACATTCCACCCTGGAACAAGAAACTCGTTCCAAAACGAAACGAAGTGCAGACAAATCTAACCCATTTTGAGATAAATTTCAGCCATTCTTATTTCAACTTTGGAGTTTCTTGGGCATATTTTTTCCTTCGATTCCCAAATATCCAGGTAATGTAAGAGCAAAGTTTTCGTTTGTATAAAATGTAGGTCAATGTGTTTCATGATGATATATATTATTTTCCATCAACAGACACTTAAGCTTCAAAATGTTCCACCACCCGAACCTAGTAGTTGGGGGGTCCGTCGCAATCCACGAGACGAATTGCTGCGTGTATTTGAGTCGCTGCAAATGGTTCGAGCAAATGGAGGTCAAGATACTTTGTCTCGACTGGAGCATCTCGACCTTCTCAACATGGAACGGCAAGCTGTTAAATTATTTCGGCCAGACTTTGTAAACCTGCTGAGCTCACTCGCGTTCCCTCTTTCTTCCCTTTCCATTGATGTTGGATTTCAGCAAGATGAAGCCGGATTTAAAAAGATTTTAGAGCTCTACTCCTTAACACTCAAGAAACTGCTGGTTTACCGTGGGCCATATACAGAGTCCTTCGCCCAAAACTTTCCGTATGGAGTCGCCCTTCCTACTCTGGAAGAACTCAGACTTATTGGGCCCATTTGTAGGAATCTTGAGTTTCTGGAGAACACTCCATCCCTCAAAACTCTGGTGCTTTTGGATGGCCAAACACCAATGGAACAAAAATTGCAACATTTCTACGTTGACTTTTCTTTGAATCGTCTCTCCGATAAGGAAGATAGTCATCAGACTTGGTTAAGGAGGGGATTCCGCAACAGCGTGGATTTAATTTCAGGCACAAATTTTGCAAATGAACCACTGAAGAACCTAGTTCTTCCCGTGATGGAGGAGTTTATTGTTGGACATGAGCTGTGCGACAGCACTCAAACGGAAGCGTTAGGGAAGATCATGCCTGGGTTAAAAAAGCTTCGTATGGGACTGGGCAATGAAGGGTTCATCGCAGCCTGTAGAAATTGGACTCAGCTTCGGTATCTGGACCTTGACCCCTTTGACGTGGAGGAGGAAGGAATTCTCGGGATGAAAGATGGCAAAAAGTACTCTCAGCCTAACATAACGGATTTGAAATGTACACCTATAAGAAAGATAGCCATTTATGGTGTATAAAAGCCAACATTACCAATTATGTGTATTCTTTGAATTTGATACAGATTTGACGTCCCTTCGAATTGGCGACCATTCCAGCAACGACTCGACGAAAGGGTGGTTGACACAGGGCTCCGTTGTGGATGGTCTTCTAGTGTCTGAAAGCTTGCGAAGTGTGTGGATTCGTCGAGCACCCAAGGTTCGTTTTTATTTCCAACTCATATCAGATTTATATGTAGAATCGTGATGCGGACAATCTGAATAATGTGGATTTTGTTTATTCTTTTAGGCAAATGCAGAGGTGCGTCGGATGTTCGCCTCCAGATTCCCGCAATGAATGATGGTGAGACTGAGCGTTTGGAAATGGTGCTTTTGGATTTTATTGTTTGATGATTCTCGTTTTCAAGTATAATATTTAATCAATCAACAAAGTATTCGTTAAATAATTATATAGCCGTTAATATTAAAATTACACAGTCCCTCAGTTTAAGTTAGATAAGAGTGACGAAATTTTTCTCGCTCATCTTCACCATCATGCAAAATATGTCAAAATATGCCACGTTGAGCTTTACTGGACTTGGTTGGTGAGCATTGGAGGAGAGAAATGAAAAAGCGACTGAAAAGAAATCACTGTGACTGATCATGATGAGGTTGGGAATGTAATATTGATGATAAGGTGGGTTTTTAGCATTTAATTGTGATGATGATTACAGATAAATGAATGCGGACTTTAAAATATTTTATAGTATGCATTTCGTGTAATTCCGATGCACGTACACATAATTTGTATCGTTGTTATTACAAACAAAATATCGTACATAACTCAAAGAATTGCCAATCAATCTGAAATAATGAAGCTTTACAAAAAACCAGGTAAACCGGCATATTGGTTTCGTACACATATTTATTTAAATATATTTGTATCTTTTCAACCACTTCATACCCCAAAAATCCGCTTAAGTAGTTTAATAGGTAATTTCGACTAACATTTCAACACTAAATATCAACAATCTTTTTATATAAGCATTGCAATTCTTGAAAAAAGACATATGTATATGATTTTGTTACTAATTTACATCAATTTGAATTTTATCCCAATCGTAAGTATTCATAAACGCCAAGTTCGGAAGTCAGTCGTAGTACACGAAGTACAAAAATAGTTACTTTTTACAGGAGCAATTAAATTTGACACCTGATTATCTCTTTCAACGATTGAAACAATAACTAGGTACCATTTTTCAATAATATTAGCTTAATTTAAACGGTATAACAAATTTAGTTGGTATTTGCGCTTTGTGGAAGACGTATGCACACTTTTTTTACTTATAACGATAATACTATTACACCATGCAAAAACTACCAATCAAATTGACTCTTCACATTCACGTACCGTAGTCATAACGTAGATGGCTTTTGGCATACGAACTTAATCTAATTGTACTTTCATATCACAAAAATCTGCTTAAGTACTTTATTATGTAGTGTTACTCATAAATTAACATTCCAACGTTAAATATCGTAATTCTTTTCACAGAAACGAAGGTTTGAAAATCAGTCATACGACTTACAGTACAAAAATAACCGTTTTTAAAGCTATAACTAAATTGGACACCCTTTGCGCATTTCCGGAGATAAAAATACGGGTTTGATACCGCATTTTATTGATAATAACAAAATTCTGCAGTTAACAACGCTTGGTTTGGTATTTAACGAAGACGTAAGTTCATAAAAGACATTTTTTAGCTAATAGAAATGTTACTCACTCACTGGAATATAATATAAACCATTGACTCTTCACATTCAAGTACACTGGAACGCTTCACATCCGTTCTAAATAATATTATATTTTTTCGGATATGAGTACCATCATATTGTCTAAGTATTATAATAATATATAATATTATAATATACTTGCACCACAGCTAAAATGGATTATTGAAACGTTTGCGCACGTAGGCAATGACAAATTCGAATGAATGTCCAAAAGACTATATTTGTTTCTAATCTAGGTTACAGGGAAGATAATTTTTCATGTATATCGACACAATGAAAAATACCATTATTACATTATATTACTGAATAATTCATATTTACACAATAAGTAAATGTTTTAGTTTGTAATTAGGCATGAAGGAACAGAGCGAAAAGCCATATTATGTGAACACTAAAATACAACATAAATAACATTTCAAAATGGCTAAACATGGTAGTTGAATGTTAAAACATGTATGCTAGCATTACGAAACACAAGAGTACATTATTTACATACTTTACAATATTAACGAAATGCTAGACGCTGCAGGGCTACAACAATTGACTACTTTTCATTCTACACTGATCTGATCTCTACATAAATTATGACGTAAATTTGTAGACTTTATATACAGGTATAAAAAGCGTCCAGTAGAAAAAGGAATGATTTTTCATTAATGATACCTCCAGATTACTATCACCTTAGCTTTCTTCTGCCACCTCATCATCCGCACAATCTTCATCGCTGCTGCAGCTATCCAGACCTTCATCCAAACTGCAAAATACCAATATCAAGTTAAATTTCACTTACATCATTCACAGTGCTTAAAATATAATTACAACATGATAGCAATCTGTAAATGACAAATTGAAATGATTATCATACAAAGTTTTCTTAATTGTAGTTTTCTTCCCTTGGACAGTTGTGCTGGAGTAGCTCGTACTTCTACACTCATCAGGCACCACAGTTTTCACCAAAGACGATGATGATGATGATGCTTGCAACGCATCCTCTGAATCTGATGATGATCCTGGAGCAACTCCTGCTGCCTCCACCTTCCCAGCGTCTTTTGATACCTCGAATCCTACAAATTTATCAATAAAAATAATTAAATCATCATTTGAAGATTTTAATTCACAATTAATTCCATACCTTTGTCAACAGCTTCAAAGACAGCATCTACCATCTCCTCTCTTTGGAGGTACTGTTGGTCCTCTATTTTGGGCAGTGGTGGTCCATCCGCGACCTGCCGAAGCTTATCCAGCTTGCGCTTCCTCGCCTCCTTCTTCTCATGTTCTCGTTCCTCCTGTTTTGAAACCATTTCTTCAACCGCTGCTCCTCGTTGATGTCCCTCAACCTCCGCCCGGAGAGATCCCTGCAAGCATCCCTATTTGTCGTTTTCTCAATCTGAGCACCGATTGCTCGCAGCATAGAGCCAAAATCCCCTTTCCTCCCAGCAGTCTGGGGATGATGGTGACGACCGCGGTGGGCAGTAAAGGCACCTGATTATTAGTCAAAATTCTTCCATTCCAAAGAACATAGAAGCTTTCTTCAACCTCCAACGAATCCATGCCCTTTTAAGTATTAAATGGGACATTATTAGTTATTCTAACATACAAATTTGTTGGAAGCACTTTAAATTCGAATGAAAACTGATGTTAAATGCTACCAAAGTTGACATGATTTCATGTTTCAAAGAAGCAACTCCATTGAAGCGATGAGGATGGAGGAAAGCTTGCAAATCCCCCGACTTGGAACGCTCAACCCTCATGATTACACTGTTTTCAGTGAATACTAACAAGCTCAAATTAATTACAATCGGGTTTTGAATTAACTATCAAAGAATCACTAGCAGAACAATTTAATTTGTTGATGATGTATACTTTCACACGTAAGAGCAGCTAGCACTGAAACAACGTAAATAACATAAGCGAAAGCAAAAGACCCTTCTGAAAAACAAAAACTGAATGTCCCACTTTGTCTCCCGTAACCCCAGAGCGTAGTGAGATGAACAAAGTTGAACTCCTGTCGGCGTTCATGCAGCTATGCCAATGTAAGCATTTTATATGCCAAAAATTTCAGATCAGTTCTTCTCAGATCTTTGAGGTATTCGATCTGTCAGAATCAGCTTTTATCTTCTCATTTTTGGTCTAGTGAAGAAGTCTATGTCAATGTTAAAGTGTCTATAAAAGATATAATATCATGATGCTTTAACGGAGAATTGAGATCTGAGAAGGCAATCGTGACCAGTTTGACTTTGAAAACATAAACATAAACATTCGAAATTCGAGGAACTTTTTAGAAAATTGTTTTGTAACCATTGATAACCAATTCCTTTTGACGCGGGTTACTGGTTACATTTATATGATAATGATACAAACAAATCCAACAAACACTCTACAAAATGTGCAGCTTCTTTTGTTTATACTTGATTAGTTTTAACTAGGATATGATGTAGCGGATTAAATATTTGATATTTTTTGAAGGAAATAGAGCACAACAAATCATTGAATTATTTACTACAGCTCGCTTATTCCGGCTATTTCTTCTTTTATTCTTCTGGCATAGATGTGAAGCAAAGCATATGAATAGCTTGAATCACCTTTTCATTTAAAATGTGGAAATGAATATTTTACAGAACGTTCGCTGGTCCAGGTTTCTACTGGCACAAAAGAAGAAGAGAAGTGAAAGGGCGATAAACGTTCATTCTTCGACAGCAGCATCAGTGCAGGATAAAGCTACAGAACTTGTGAATAGCTTTATCCTGGTATGTACAACAAAGTATAGCAACAATACAAAAACAGGCACAATGAGGATAGCGTGAGAGACCCGACACCCGACAAACGTGAAAAGAAACCTCGACACCCTACAAACTTAAGAAACCCGGACAAAACGTAAGAGACCCACACACGACGATAACGTGAAGAAACCCGACACCCTACAACTGTTAAGAAACCCGACAAACGTGAAGAGACCCGAACCCGACGTAAACGTGAAGAAACCGACACCCAACAACGTTAAGAAACCCGAATCAAACGTGGAGAAAGCCCGAACAAAACCCAAACAAACGTTAAGAAGCCGACTAAACGGTGAAGAAACGCACACCCAAACAAACGTTAAGAACCGACAAACGTGAAGAAACGCCGACACCCAACAAACGGTTACGAAACCCGACAAACGTGAGAAACCGACAACCCAACAAAACGTAAGAAACCCGACAAACGTGAAGAAACCCGACACCCCAACAAACTTAAGAAACCCGACAAACTGAAAAACCCGACACCCAACAAACTTAAGACCCGACGAACGTGAAGACCCGACACCCACAACGTTAAGAACCCCGACAAAACGTGAAAGAAACCGCGACACCCAACAAACGTTAAGAACCCGACAACGTGAAGAAAATAAAACCGACACCCAACCAAACGTTAATGAAACCGCAGACAAACGTGAAGACAACTCGACAACCCCGAAAACAGCGTGATGAAACCCGACCCGAAACCTGACGTGAAAAACCCGACACGTGAATGAAACCATACAACCTGACGGAAGAAACCCGACACACAAACAAACCCAATTCGCTAAAGAGTGGCAAATATAGAATTAAGATGTGCTGTAGCAGTGTAGCCACCTAAGTGGCCCAGGATGGCACGATATTTTTGCTCCGATTTGGCTGAAATTGCAGATTTATAGCTTTGATGCGTAGAATTACGAATTCTGCAAATACGGAGATAGTTTTTCGATCGTGCGGCCCCCAGAGGGAAAATGCGGAAAGCAAACATTTCCTGTTTGAATCGAAAATTGGAAAACCTATCTCTGATGCAGATTCATAATCTACGCAATAAAAGTCTTATAATCTGCAAATTTTCAGCCAAATCGGAGATAAAAATTCGCGCGCAGGAAAATCCGCTCCTTATAATAAAACCACTGTAACTTAGACATTTAAAAAAATTGTCGGCTCCAGAGATGGGGTTTAACTAAAAGGCCAAAATTGGCCAAAATACGACTTGAAAAATCGGCATGTCCCATGAAAGAAGGCAAAGATGGATGTGATGCTTATGAACAATTTTTTCACAGACGGTTGATGCCACCAAGTCCTTATAATAATGGAAATGAGTAGCACATCTATTCTATATTGCAATCTTCACGAATTCGGTTTTTGTGTTGTCCGGGTTTTCCTCACGTCAGGTGTCGGGCTATGCTCGGGTCTTCACGCGTCCACAATGAGTATTTACTTGTACACTATCCATACTTTTCTTACGTACCCCAAAGCACCAACGGACAGCGAAGTTTTTTTAGCTGATAAAAAAAAAAGAACATTCACTGCGGTCTACAATAGTAGAAATACTATAGCTTTGACTTCACGTAAGAAAGAAACGTGAAAGTACAAACTCTTTGCAGTGTGGCATGCTGTTGTATACGTGATTATGTTTTGTTGATGATTGTGACAGGAGAGTTAAGCACAACCAAAATCTTTGATTGTTAACTGACTTACATATTGAAACTAGGAAATTTGAAGATACCAACTCTCGACATTAATTATTAATGACTTCAATTAGGCATTTGTCAAGTTAGCTGACATTGGTAGTGAAGTGAAAAGGACATCAAGGACAAAGGATTGAGTTTTGAGTTTGACATGGGTTCCTCATCAAAAACACAAGATTTAAAAGGATACGATTTACTAATTGTTGGTAATAGAGGTAAATAGTTCATGTTAGAATAAACAATTCGAATTATTGCTTGATTTGTCACATGGTTTCGGATATATAAAATAAATAGACGCTGACATGATCTGTTCTCTTGTAGATTGTTCACTGGACAAGTTATTCACGCTGAAAGATTTGCTGGATGCCAAAGAAGGAGCTGGAGTAGCGCATGGAACAAGTTGACAACACTTTTGCAACTGTCTCCAAACGTTGTCAATAACTTGGATATTGATTCCAAGGGCTCGAAATCCTTGTACGAGCTTATAACCAAATGGCGTGATTTGAAACGAGAAGGAAAGTGACGGCCAATTTGGGGACTCTATCGATTCATTCGGAAAACAGGATTCCCTTTGATAGCAAGTAAATAATTTCATTTAGAATTTGCTTGAGCTGTTGCAAAAAACTAAATTGTTTACCATTAATTTTCAACAGAAGGGATCCAAGATGCTTATCAAAATGAAGCCAGAAGTGCTCTACAAAAAACGAGCAATCCAGATGTCAGTTCTGATCCTAAGCCAATTTGATTAAGTGGAAGGTTGTGGTTCAATCAGCTACACGAGACCAAACCTCTTCGAGCGGGCTCAGATGTGTCTATCTTCAAGGGTCAGTTCAAGGAGAAGGCCGTAGCAGTCAAGAAAAATCAAATGTGGAAGGTGATGAAGCTCCAAAAGGCTTCAAGATGTATGCACTTCTCGAACCTGGTGAACATCGCAATCTCCTCAAGTACTATGCTGTTCAAAAAGACTATGTGTTTTTGTGTGGCACTTGACATCTCGACCGAACCTGAAGCAACAGTTAACAGTTCTAGAACTGAATGCATTCACATCTTTACGGATTCTCAATCAAATCACTGAAGGACTGGCATATCTCCACCGAAACAAGATGGTGCATGGGAATCTCAACCCTGGAAATGTCCTCCATTTTTGGAATTCAGAGAGGAATGTCACTGCAAAAATCGCAGATGTTGGAATCGGCTACCCAGAACCAAGCGAAAAGACTTCAGCTAAGTTTATGAAGGAGCTGGAGCTTTGGAAGTCGCCAGAGTTTAAGGCTTCCAATAAAATGGTATGGAAAGCTAATTATATATGTCATTAACATGAAAAAAGCCGAATTGTTGATTGGTAATACACTTTCATAATATTTGGAATTCTAGTCAGGAGCCTGTGACGTTTTCTCACTTGGATGCATATTCTATTACGTTTTGAGTGGAGGAAAGAATCTATTTTGGAAGGAGGATGATAGCAAGGCACCAGTACCAAGACTGGTGTTAGGAAATCTTCAGCTCATCAAAGAAATGACAGTTGAAACCCCCAAGAAACGTCCAAAAGCTGATGACATTCTACACTACCACATTTTTTGGTCAAAGGAAAAAACACTCAACTTTCTAGTCCACCTCGCTGACATCATTACCACTGTCAAAAGCCCTGAAATAAAAGCGACTGTCAAAGAAATTGAGAAACATTACGACCACGTTGTTTCACCACGGACTCGCCATCACCTTGGAACTTATCGGGACTGGTTGACCTTTATGCAGATGGATGTGGAGGAGTATCGAGCCTCCTTAACATTAAAACAGCAAGCAAACACTACAAGAACAAACTCACCGGCTTTCTTCAACTGATAAGCAATCTCAAGACTGATTATGATAAGCTACCGCAATACGTACGGGGATGTAATGGACCGTTCCCAACCAATTTGTTTGATTATTGGGGACGACAGTCCCCGTTGTTGGTGTCAATGCTTTGGGTTGTCTTTCAGAGACTTAGAAATGAGGAGGAGAGTATAATCTCAAAATTATTATGGAAATCGACATGTTTCAGTTTTGAAGGGTCTCTTCTAACTCGATGTTGTCTTCCAATTAAAATATTAACAAGTGATTTAATTATAAACTATTTTACCTGGTTGATTCTGTGATAAAAAACTGACACGAATTTGGTTATTTTAAGAACTGTTCGCAATGTAAAGACTGAATGTAATTAAATTAATTCACAGATACACGTCAACAATTGTCGGTAGTTGCAATTTTTATTATTCATGTCATACAACATGTAATAGTGCTTTGGCATTTTGGTACATGGGAATTCATAGTGTACAACAACATGATCGCTGTGTATCATTTATCCCATTCATCCAAAAAACAGCAGAGGAACGAAAAGCTGATGTATAGCGTTTTCTGAACCAAAACGCTATTGCATAACGAAGGCTACTACACGGGAGTTGTACTTCACCAAAATCTTCGTCAAGCAGCAGCGAGGTAAAGAAAGGAATTCACCTTTTTGCTCCGCACCATCTCCTTGCATAAAGTGAGAAGAATGTAGAACCGTAAGAGTAAAACAAGTCGGCAGAACCTCTTGGACCATAACAGCATTCCTTCTCGCTACAACTCAATTCATAGTGCTACTATCTAAACTGCATAGCCGATCTCCTCGATTCAGTTGGTAGACTTACTTGAATTGTATTTACATACAACATAATATAATAATATTTGAGAAGATAGCCAAATAGGTACTGTAAAACTTTGACATGAAGTGAATACGATGAAACGGATAATTTGCTGATTATACAAAGTTTCTTGAGTCACACATTCACACAAAGCTTGGTTGGCTGCCGCCTTACTATTGAGTATCTCAATTTGAGTTGATGCGGAGTATGTTCTTTGTGTTATAAACAAAAAATAAAATTGCAAATAAGGCAAGGTATGTCTTACGTATGGCACAATACCACAATGAACTGCAGGTAAAATCCACCTGTTGTTATCCACATTCCCACCACTCATTGCAACTCACAAAAATAGACTCCTTCCATCATCCTATTTCCAATCCATTGAGCTATTTTCAATTTACACATACAGTTACGAGATCGAAAGTACTTGCCCAGTAAGCACATCAAAATCAACAGCAATTCGTGTATCTGAAGTGTTTTAACTAGTTCGGGGTTTTATGTGATAAATGAATAAATGTCGATCTCCGGTCCAGTTGCGAATTCCATCCAGCCCCAGAGCACAGTGGATGGAGTGAAAATTCAAGTTGACTACTCCCTCAACAAGATAATTGGTCAGGGTGCTTCATCCATTATCTACGAAGGGAACTTTGGACCCTTTCCTGCTGCCGTGAAGCGGGTGAAATCCGAGGATTTTGATATTTATGAAAATGAGCTCAAACTTTGGGTTGAGATGAAAAGAACTTGTCAGGAAGAGAATGTGCATATTGTCACTCTCTACTTCTTTTATACACGTCCATCCGAAGCTAAAGAGGAACCTCAATACTTTTTTATTATGGAACTAGCCAAGTCTGATTTGGGAAAGAGAATAAAAGACATAAAGAAATATGAGACAGAGGAAGGGCAAGAAGCTCACAGAAAGAAAATGAAAGGACTCATTCATGATGCTGCAAAAGGGCTCAAGTGGATTCACGACTCGGGAATTCTCCACAGAGATATCAAACCTGAGAATATCCTAATTTTTGAAAGATGTGGAGGCATTATCCGAGAAATTGCGAAGCTGGCTGACTTCGGAGTAAGCAGAAAGTTGTCCGGGGTGTCAACAGGAACAAACACGTGTGGGAAAGGAACCACGGACTGGATGGCACCTGAGCCTTTGAAAGCTATTCGAGACAAGAAACAATTTTACAGCACAAAATCCATTGACATTTTTTCCCTTGGGATGACTGCGCATTACGCCTTTTCCTTAGGAATTCATCCATTTGAAGATAGTCTCAAATATGGGGCAATAAAATTCTTGAATATTATTGACGACACTATCCGTCCAGCTGAATTGGGACCTCCGGATTACAGTACTGATCATTTACTTCAGTGGATGATGGAAAAGGATGGGAATTTTCGCCCAACAATTCATCAAGTTCTGCAGCATCCCTTCTTTTGGGATTCTAACAAGTGTCTGGCTTTTTTGGTTGATGTGGTTCGAAGCGTTAAAGTGATTGAGAAGAATGATCACAACTTGATGAAGTTGCGAGAAAAGATTGATCAGAGCTATTTTGAGCGTATGGAACTTCTCAAAGAGGAGACAAGTTGGAAACAAAAAATGAATACGAGACTTCTCAATCTCTTGCTTCAACGGAAAACCAAGGGAAAGAAAGAGTACAGCGGAGAATCACTGATGATGTTAGTGGAACTAATCAGAGATAAGCACATGCACAGTGATGAAATGCAAGAGGAACTAATCAGTGATGAGTTTTTTGGTGACGGTGGAAGTTTTTCGGATGAGAAATACATAGGATACTTTCTCAACACTTTTCCCGATATTATTACTTTTCTATTTTGCGAAATGGTCAACGAACAGAGAAACCCTACTATCAGTTTTTTAAGGAAAAAATATTTTAAGGAGTTTGGGAATATGCCACTTATGTCTGCCTAAATACTTTTGCTAATTTTGTATTTGTATTTAAATCAGATTCGTGAAAGCTTGTAAAAATAGGATTATTGCACATGTGCACCTTTTTGTCAATTGAAAAGCTGAATCCAGCTTGATAATTGTGTAAATAAATTGTTACACATTTAGATACTGTTGATTGGTAAAAACTTACAAAAATAGATGTAAAATTACATGCTGGTGAAATGCAGATGAAATTTCTACTAAACCATAAATACCATATGGCACCATAAAATTGACGTATATCTATCATATATATGAATATTACATGCGATCATACAAAGAAACATGTTCATTGATGATGATGATGATGAAGCGAACTGCGCATTACACCTGTGCATACAATGACCACAGATTGGGCATACCTATATTCATTCTTCTAGGTTGCACTTCTCCAACACTGCGTTTCATAGCACTGCTCAACGTATCCTTTGTTATCTATACCGGTGACCGTGAGAAGAGAGAAAAGTTGCCGCTGGCAAACTAATAAAAACAAACCTCATGAGTAATGCTACACACAGTTTGTCATGACCATATAAGGAATTTTTATGCTCGTGCAGAATTGACAGACCGTTTTTTGCTCGTGTATTGCAGGATGCTTCATCATCATCATTCGTTCTAGTGTCATTCATCCAGTAGCTACGCTCTGAAGAAGTGTGTAGTGCCTTGCTTGCTCTAATAAAAACCAAAGCAACATTTGAAATGAGTGAAATCAACCCGTTACTGAATTCAGTGGTAAGGTTTATTGCTAAAAATTACCGGTGAATCTTTTTTGACAGATATTTTTGTATTTTACAGGTGCTAAGAAGAATCTTCGAGCTGATCCCATTTGAGAAAAAAGAATTTCAAAATTTTCGCTTGGTTTCTACGGCTTGGTTTGAGGAGACGCTGTCAATTTGGCGAGATAATGTTCAGATCCGAGTGCTTGACAAGGGAGAAATTGAACAAGATAATGAGTCCAATATCAGTCAAGAAGCTGGTATTTCTCCTGAAGAATATCTGGGGCTACTTGATAATGACAGATTGGGGTTGACTCACTATCCGTTTCGCAAGTATTCCATGAAAACATGGAGCATTCATTTGGATGGAGACCTTCAAGCTACATTTTGGAACAGAGTTGGACCTCATATCTCTCAATTGAATATTGAAAACTCACACTTTCATAGGATCGAGGATATGAGAAGGATGATCTTTCAGTTAACACCCAAACTCAAAAGCTTATGTTTGTATCAAAACACTTACGGAACTCCAAGACCTCAAGCCAGGGCTCAAAGGCTGAATGTCAAGTTGCCCCAACATAATTTAAAAGAAAAGAAGGTCCAGAAAAACTTGGTTGAGTTGAAAATCGAACTGCTCCAATCATATGAGCCGGAAGTGAACCTTTCAATAAGTTGGATGGAACTGTTTCTCCACTTTCCAAATATTAAGGTAATTTTATCGCTGTAAAAACAATCATCAACATGTTTTAACTGTTTGTATAAATAAATTTAGAAACTTGAGCTCAGAGTTGGACTAACTCAACCAATTGCAGAACTCCGAGAAATTTTTGAGTCCATTGAAATCTTGAGGAGAGAATATGGCCCACAATATTTAGCAAATTTGTGTGATTTGGACATCATGTGAGAACAAATCATGTGAAGACGTTTTTTAATCGTAAAATCATGAAAGAATCGCAAATTTTATTTATATTTTTAATCAGGCAGGATATGAGAGGACGTCCTGAAGCTACTCTTCTTTCCCTAAGTCGCCTCCAATTTCCCCTCAAAAGATTGGCACTGAACATTGGCTCGTTTACGAGAGCTCAAGTTTTTAAACAGCTTCTGGAATCCTGTCAAAATTCTCTCGAGCACTTGAATATTATTCGGGGATCTCCACCACCAAATGATTTAGCACCAATCCCAAACTTTCCTTTTGGTCTTAAGATTCCAAATCTTAGGGCGCTCTGCCTTGCTGGTCCAGTTGTTAGGAATTTAATGTTTTTGAAAGATTTTCCTAACTTGGAGCTATTTGAGTACAGCCCACCAAATGAAGCCCGTTTCGATGACAATTTGGCTGAATTGCTTCGTCGAACAAAACCCGTATTAAAAAGTCTGACAACTCTTCGCATCAACGGTGACGGTTGTAGCGCTGCTGAAATCAGAAAGCTTTGGGAAATAATGCCTAATGTGAGAAGTCTCAAAATTGGTCTGGAGAACGGGGGATTTAGAACCATTTGTCAAAATTGGAGAAATCTGGAGTACCTTGAGATAGTTCCATTTCGAGTTGGGGAAGAAGGGCTGCTGGGGCGAGATGAGAAAAATAGAGAGAATTTCAGTTTGCCAAACATTACGGATCTGAAAGAGTTGAAGACTTTTAAAATGGGAGTAAATCATCAGGGTTTGTCAGAAGAGGCTATTATTGAGGAAATAATGATTTTACCGAAATTGGAGAATGTTACTTTAACCCTTTCAACTAAGGTGAGAATACAATGTGTTTATGCTGCCAGTTTTGGTGGACAAATGTTGATAAATGTTATTTATTGATTTAGATTTCAGAACAATTGCAAACCCAGCTTGTGAGCAAATTTCTTACTTCCAGTATTTCCATTTTGCATCTCAACGTATAAAATAGGAAGAGAAAAGCCGAACTGACGTGAGCAAGTTTTTTAAGAAGGTTTAGGATAATAATGAGAAAAATTTTGAATGCGTAAATACACACACTTGTGTACATACATATAAATGATGGTGTAATAATATGTATTGCCCAGTCAAGTGCATTCTTCTGAAGAAGTTTCTGGGGCACCTCAATTACCAATAACTATAATTAATATGTGAAGTTTATTTAAAGTAAATATTCGTTGTATGTAACTTTCATTTTACAATAATGTAAATATTACACAATAATGGGAAGTCTAAAATTCTTACAAATTCAAACAAACGCTTATACACACATGCAAAGATAATTCATTGGATACTTGTATGAATTAGAATTTAGATAAAATTTATTATTTAACTTACTTACTTGTCTATACATGTTTTTGGGTAATATTCGCAATAATTCACCGTACTGGGGGAATCATACAGAAACGAGATTGCCAAAAATGGCAAATATTGGGGTAAAGTTGGACTTTCATAGCCAGGTTTAATCACCAAACATTAAATTTCATTGAAAAATTGAGCACTTAATTATTACTTACTTTCATATGTTGTATGTCAATTTTCTAATTCAAGAAAATATTAACCGGAAAACAACATATTATTGATGTATGAAAATAAGGGAATTAATAGTTTTCTCTAATCAAGTTAACAATCTTGTCAAAAACTTACAAATGCATGAAAAAAATATTTAGAAGAAGTCAAAAGTACACAACAAGGCGTTTTGCCAAATAAATATTCATTAGTAAGCTCATCTGGCGTGAAATATAATTGTTTGCATTGATAACTAGGTGGATTGTCACCACAAAAACTACAACATTTAAAGCAAGTATAATATTTAAAATTTTAAAATTTACACATGGCTTGAAAAGCCAGGTGTAAATTTCATTATTATTATTTTATAAATGAGCCCTCATAGTGTTCTTAATGTAGCAATAAATATCTAATTGTCCGAAATGTGTTTTGGTGTTTTGCCAATAGTAAAGGAAGAGACATTCATATATCATTTTTTTTTAAATATTGTATTATTCTTCCCCCAGAACAGTATACGAAGTGTTGTGCATGTTCTTGAAAAATTCGGACAATTCCGTAAATGACGGTCGTTGCTCAGGTTCAATATTCCAGCAATTCGACATCTTATCGTAACTGAAATGTCAAAATACGGATTTTTTACAGCTTCCACAGTCTGCTAATACAATGAAAATGTTAACGTTACATATTCTGAGAAGCAAATTCGGGTTTTGTGAGCCGTAAACCATTCTTTAGTTCATCAGGAAACTCAATCGACCAGTTGAATGTACTATAGGGGATGGAGCCTACAATAAATTATTTGAACAATCCAAATTTTCAACTAATAGCATCAAGGAAACAAAAACTGGATGCAATTTTAGTAAGTACCCAAAGTAAATATTTCCCAAGATGTCACACCAAAACTCCAAACGTCCGATTTAGAGGTGAATTCCATTTTTGTTAGGGACTCGTACGCCATCCATTTCCAAGGCAAAGGTTCTTGAGATGTTTTGACATATTTGTGATAGTCATATAGTTTTCGTGAGAGACCAAAGTCTCCGATTTTGCATGTGTAGTTATCATCCAACAAAACATTTCTTATGGACAAATCCCCATGAACAATGTGCTTTCTTTCAATGTGTTCCATTCCATTGGCTATTTCAAAGCAAATTCTATAAAGATCTTCCAAAAAAAGAGTAAATTCCCGTTCCGGGATACTCAGGCTCAATTGTTCTTGCTGAGAAACGACAACACTCTTCTTTTTTCGTAGAAATGATTCCAAAGCACCATTGGAACAAAATTTCGTGGCAACGTATAGGATTCCTGCAGTAACAAATATATACGTGCAAACTATGTAAACTGTATACAACCCTTATCCAAATTACCTTTGTGTATTTCTTTCGTGTAGGCCCCAAGGAATATTTGCATGGTCACCAATATAGCAAAGTATTTTGACTTCACACAACACACTTTTAAAGCAAGTCTTGGAACAATCTCTATTTGGTTGTTTAATCGCGGCTGGGGTTTCTTTTGCTATGCCTTTGTACACTGTTCCAAAGTTCCCACTTCCCAGTATAGTTTGAGTATCTGAAACAAACTGGGTTAT
Organism: Orchesella cincta; assembly: GCA_001718145.1. Classification (NCBI taxonomy): domain Eukaryota; kingdom Metazoa; phylum Arthropoda; class Collembola; order Entomobryomorpha; family Orchesellidae; genus Orchesella; species Orchesella cincta. Next base: position 29,637 of record LJIJ01001800.1, read on the forward strand.
ATAAGCTAATACAATATAAAGCGATTTTTATTATGAAGAAAATGTACCTATATGGAGGTTCGATAAAGGAAGGTCATATTCAGTTTTAAATTTCATATATTCAGCGTTCTTCTTCGAATCTATTTGTATTTCCATTCCTACAGTCGCCCCCTCATCTGAGCGTCCATTCATAAATTCCTTCACTTCCTCATCTGACAAAAATCGGGTCAACCTTCGGTATCTAAGGTAAATGTAAGAAATTACAACTACACACAACGTCAAAAGTATTCCCGAAACTATTGATACAATGACGAATATGTTGGAATTAGCTTCAGAGTCAGCAGTAGACTCTTCTAAGATATGTGCAGGTCGCCATGTGTGCCGATTGGTATACTCTGTAATGAAGTGTTTTGATAAATTACTTTTCAATTTCTGTTTTGGCTCGTCAACCTTAAGCATAGAAAAAACAACAATTTACAAAAATCAGTTACCGGATTCTCTTTCAACGAATGTGTATGGATCACTTAAATCCGTAAAGTTGTTGATTTTCCACCACCCATTTTCCTTAGTTTCTTGGTCAAATGCTTGAATTATTAGATACCTAATACCATAAGCTGTTCCGGATTGCATGAAATGGGAAACTGTTTTCATGAAAGCATCTGAAAACTCACTTCCTGCCGTCGGTAAATCAGTTAATGTAGCACGGAAATACAGTTCCAAATTTGGTGATAATTCTTGAAAGGCTTTTGTGAGGTACAAATGAGAATCCAAAACTTTGCCCATGAATTTCATAGCTTGCAAAGTTTTAATTTCATGTTTCTCTGCACAAACTAAATATTGTATTTGTTCAAAGAATTCCAAAATTGGTGTACTGGAAGCATTTTTGAATAGGAGAAGTTCAACGTAATCCATGCAGCATGTGTAATCCATTACAATTCCAGACTTTAAGTTTAAATCTTGAACTTTTGCAAATAGATTTTTTTTGTTAATAATTAAATGTGTAGGATCTATTATGCATGTAGTTGATAAAAAATCAAAATGTAGTCCTCGGATCGAATTAAACTTATTGTGCTTTAGTTTTTCAAAAACCGAATTCAAAGTTTCGGATTCTGTCAGCTGGTTAGCGATTTCAGTGTCCAAAATCTGGTAGTTTAATAAGTTATGGTGTTTACCGCCATTCCAATTGCTACGAGATTCCAACCAATTTATCGCCTCTAAAACGTCCAATATATTACTCGGAAGAACAATTTCAGCCATGTAAAATCCATGTATAACAAACTGTAACATAATTTTGTATTCTTTTCCTGTCAAGGTCCCGTTTTGTCGAGTTTGTTCTGGATTAAAGATTGTTCCAACATTTTGATTGTGAAAGTAATTTGCTTTGACTTCAGGGCGTCCAGTTTCCCATCTAACGCAGGGATCTACCTTCCAATTGTTTATATTTTCTGGGTAGTTGCGAAGCACAAAATAAGGATGGGTTTTAGCAAGTCTGTGTAAATAATTGTAATCGGAATCCCAAGAAAATATCGGTTTGAGGTATGATAGCCATGCTGAATATGGCTTATTTTTATCATCAATTGGTGATCTCATAATGATTTCAACATTGTTACATTTTGCCCAGTTTACTATTGCTTCGTGGTACTCATTCAATTGTAGCGTTTGGTCATGACAAAAATTTGTTACTTCCCAATAAGGGTTATCTGAAGGAACAAATTTAATACCAGATTTTAGTACTATTCTGGCGTTGGGCTTCCTTTGTAAAATTAAATTTTTCATTTGGATTACTTCCTGCAAATCTGTCTTTATTTCCCTTTCAAGTTCGAACGAATAACTTCCAGATGAAAGTGTTTCCTCATAAATCCGAAAAATAGCGTTGAGATAATACAGACTACTACTAAATTCGTCACACGCTTTGACAACCTTGTCCACTTCTGCTGGGTCATTGGTCCAAACCCGGCACCCCGTTGTAAAATTTGATGACATTTTCTTTGCAAACTGGAGCATTGAAGTATAACTACTTGTATTGGTGTTATCATCTTTATCAAGCCACAAAGCTATTGCCCCGACGTATACATTTTTGTCTGTTGCTTTCCACTCTTTTAGATCCGATTCAGCTGTAGTAGCATCATTTCCAGACCAGTATCCAGATACAATTAATTCGAATGGAACTTCGGTTGGGGATATTGATTTCGAAAGTTTATTTGCAAGGTTCTTCCAATCGTCTTTTAAGAAGAAGACAAAAACACAACAAATGATAATAAAAGTTAAAACAATTCACATTGTCGTAGAATACAACATTTCCTCTCGCAGACTCTTTTGGGCATAAACTTTATTTGTCATTGTTTGTTACAATAATACAAGTTTTCTGGTGTAAAAATGTGTGCGGAAGACGTTGGCAGCCTTAAAATCTTTCAAAAATGCACCCACGCGGCGTAAGTGGTCGTTTCTGCTCCATAGACCAGCGTTTTGGGTCCAAAAATGAGTATTCGTTTTCAGACGAGATTTTCCCCATTGATTACCCCTTAGCTATTGAAACTCTGGTAGAACACATCTCTTCAAACAACGCAACCCTCAGCTAAGGGGTAACCGGTGGGAGACCGATGTTATCGCAACTGGAAATTGACGAAAAATTAGCCCAGAATGAGACTACTGAAGCAAAAGAAGGGATTCTAAAACATTTCATTGAATTAAAGTTCACTATTTTGTATAATGTCATAATCAAATATAGGACTAGAGTTTTCTGAAAGAGTTGAAGGTTTTAATTTCGTAAAAATATTTTCAAGACTTCCAAACCCGATAACATCGGTCTCCCATCGGTTTCCTCTTAGCTGGGGTTGCGTTGTAAAGTTAAAGAGCTGTCTTCTAGACTTCCAATACCTAAGAGGTAATCAGTGGACAAATCTTGTATGAAAACGAATACCCATTTTTTGCCCAAAACGCTGGTCTATGGAGCAAAAACGACCACACCGCCGTGTGTATGAATTTTTGAAATATTTCAACTGTGCCGTCGTCTTCCTCACACATTTTCAAACCAGAAAACCTACATTTGTGTAACAATCGATGACAAAAAATTTTGCACAAAAGTGTCAGCGAGAGGAAATGTTGTAATCTACGACTAGTGCTGGTGAAAGTGGGATGTGAAACGTTCGTTTTGTTTATGTTTCACTTTTGTTTCCAGAAAATCGTGAAACGAAACGAATGGAAACGGAAATAAACGTTTTCACCCCGGGAACAGACAGAAAATAAACGTTTATCAGCTAAAAAATATTGCTTTCTGTTTCATATTTTAGATTTTTATATGTGCCGAAAACGCACAGTTCTTTCGTTTTCATTGCAAAAAAACCCTGACTTCGTTGCAATCATTTTTTTTAATCAAGTCGCCGTCATTAATACTGTTTATACTACAGCATCAAGGTTCATTATGCAAATGATTTGTTGTCCTTTGCCCCAACTCATAGCACATCACGTTGCCACTTTGGTTTACGGTTTCATCAGTATTTATCTTAATCAGTTCAGTACTGATCAACTGCTAAGTTTTTGTAAGAAACATACTGATTGTCATGATTGTGACAATTAAGATGGAGTGAAACATGCTGGCTGAAGTTGAAGAAATGGTATTAATGGCAATGGAAATATAAAACTTACATGATTTTTAAATTTTATACTTGCTAAAAGTGTCATATTATAGCTACATATACTCATTTAAAAATAAACGTTTCGATTTGTTCATTTCGTTTTTCAGGGGTAAACGAAACGGAACGAAACAATTCACGACGAAACAAAACAAAAAATATTGAACCGTTTCACTAAGAAAACGAAACGAAAGTTCTGTTTACGAAACGTTTAAAACGCCGCCAGCTCTATCTACGACAATGTGCAATTTTGTAAATCCAGAAACTATTATTCTTACCTTGATTAGTGAATACAGAGGTAAAATATTGAGAAATTCCTTTTAAGAATCCGGGATAATCTGCTTCTGTGTTTTCAAAGTACATATCCGCAATAGGCTTGAAACCGGTTGTTGTTGTTTGTTTGTTTGGTTCTGAATAATTGAATTGAACAATTAATCCTATTTCGTGTCCACGACCGTCGAATGTTTGTTTTCCATAACTTTCAATTAGGCGTTGGTGACAAAGGTCTCCAACACTTTGTAGGTAAGGGTAGTAAAGAGTTTCAGGAATTCGTGTACTCCAACGAGCTGACAGCTTTTTTAAAAACTCGGTTTGACGGAAGTGAAGATGATTTATCCGTCTACGAAACATTCCGAAGGATTCACTTACCCCAAAAGTTTCTTCAAATGAGAAACGTAGTACGATAAATGGATACTTCACTATGGTGTCTGGAATCAATGAGCATTCAACAAGTGATTCGTCGTAACCAATGCCAGGAATAATTGGTTCAAATACGCCCTCAAGATCATCTAGTACCCATAAACGAGCGTCGCATATCACAGCTTTATGAAGATTGAACAAAAGTTTGACATTAAAGTTTTTTATCCAGCTTATGTTCACAGTATTCGTTTTCCAATGAACACGATGAAGTGTGGTCGTATTTAGTCTGTGTAAAAGTAATTTTGTAAATTTACAAAAATTAATTTGTTTAAATTTAGTAAAATTATGTAGAAATTCAAAACACATTATTTCTGCATCAAGTCAAGGAAAGGGGGAAATTATTATATGCCTTGTGCTAAACAAAAGCTCAAATATGAAGTGAGAAACCAGTTAAAAGTAATTTTAAATTGTGCAGTAAGTAAAAGTATTAATTAGTGAACGCTAAAGCAGTGACTGAGCAGGAGTTTTTGTCTGAAAAATTAACCTGTTTCCTGCTAATCTTTTAGACAAAACTTAATACTTATTCTGCTAAGGTTATATCATTTATCAATTTAATTTACTCACTCCCATGATAAAATCAAATCCAGATTCGAGGTATTATTGATTGCAATCGCCAATTTTTTTGTTTTTTCAGCAAACGTCTCTGTACAATTCCATGGATCGTCACAATCTATGATCGACAAATCGCAACTATATGACTAATTATTTAACTATAAAAGTCAGCGTCTTTTGAAGCATAATTTACTACGAAATTCTTGTTTAAAATTTACCAACCAATAGTATAAAGTACGGACAGTTTTTGGTCTTTGACAGTATGTTCTGATGCCAGCGTTTGAATAAAAGCCGCTATTAAAGTTTCGTTGTCCAATATTCTCCCGAGTTGATTTGTAGCATCGAATACTAGTCTTTGGAAAGGCATGGACAATTTGGATGTGACAGTTGAGGCCCATACGAGTATGAACAGTAGCTGATACGACCCCATCCTCATTCCGTGAAAGTTAGGTCATCTGCTGAATTACAATTTTGTTATCAATTTATCTACGGTTGACCTTAGCTAATAAGCTAAGCTTTGTTTAATAGCTTTTACTTCATGTAATATATCATGATATGTAATGGTTACGTTTTTTGTATTCTTTGAGTTATTTTAATAAAAACGACAATACAACACAAACAAACTGAGCAAGAAGCGTCATACACGAAGTAGTTTCCTGATTGTAACTCAATTTTCACGTCACATATTCAGTTTTTTGTGCCGTTTCCTATACAAATACTGGTGGGTCTTTTTTCATTGTTGACTGACTTGTACTATGCTTTATAGGAGAAAAGACTTTATAATTATTTTTGGCAGGCCTCTAAGATTGTATTTTCAACGAAACATTATAGGCTGGAATCAGCACCATTTTGTGCGTAGAATGTCACTAATGCCTATGAAAATGCAATCCCGCTGTGGCTTATAGGCTTCCTTGATAATCACTATTTTCACGATTTTCTTAAGTACGAAATAATGTATTGACGTGCAGCTACTATACCATGGACTAATATGGAATTATTACAAACTAAAAGTTATAATAACATCTGGCATATTTTCAATGGCAATGGCTATTAAATAATTTTCCGCAAATTTTATTTTTTTGTAAAATAACTGTATTCATATATAAAACAGCCTGTGGCCCACACCGGGTTCTTATTTTTATTGGCATTAACAACGTTCCACGCAGAAAATGGTCTTGATTCCAGCCTATAATGTCTCGTTGAAAATATGATCCCGGTGGGCAGCCAAAATAAACTTTTGTCAAAAAAGAAGGCACATTTACAGGTATTTCCCCTATAAAGCATGGTACAGTTCAGCCAACAATGAAATAAGACCCACCAATATATGTATGTATAGGAAACGGCTCAAAAACAGAATGTGACGTGAAATTCGAGTGTAAATATTGATATTTAAAATCGAAGAAAAAAAATGTCGAAAGTACCGGTTGGCCAGGTTTACCAGGTTTCAGCGGGCAGTGTGTGCCTGCCACTTGTTAATTTTGTAAAGGACAAATATAACTGTGCAGATGTATGTAAGAAATCCTCGCTATTTTTTAAGAAAATAAAACCCTGCGTATGAGAGAACTGGAAAGACGGGAAACCACAGTCTCCTCACAATGTAAAAAAATTTCCATTACATTTCAATCAATTTGCACGCGTATATCTTTAAAAAAGTTTCTTTCGCAATATGAAACCATAAAATTTTTAACTGTTCAATCGTAAACCAATGCTTATAAATT
>LJIJ01001801.1:0-36192 GCA_001718145.1 Orchesella cincta
AATACATAAGTCAGCAATTACAGGGCTTAAAGGAGAACCCATTGGAGTTCCATGTTGTTGTTTGTACGTTTTATCACGAAATCGGAAGAATGTGGCATTAGACATATTTTGATTAATTGAATTATTTCATCAATGTTGAATTTGGTTCTTGAGGTCCATGTATTGTTTTTTGAGAAGTTTGTGAATGTAGTTGAGTGTCTTGAATAGGAACACGGTGAAAAGAGAAACTACATCAAAAGAAACTAATCGGTGATTTTTTGGTACTTTTAACGATTTTATCTTCTTCACGAATTCATAGGAATTCAGGACACTTCTTCCAGATGGATTTGTAATTGATTTGAGGACATAATTCAAATGGCTCGCAGATTGTATGTAACTGATTTTTGGAAATCAACAACTGGTCTGAGAGGCACTCCTTGTTGTGAGTTTTGGAATCCATATAATCTTGGGAGTAAAAGTATGTACAGGGACAAATTTTGCGAACAAAATTGTGGCTGATATTTGGGTCCATATTTTCCCGTTCAGCAACATTTGTAATCACAGAACGAATAGCTTTTTTGATATCTAGTGTAGGTTCCTGTTTAACTTCAAGGTAATCACTTGTATTCAAAAGATTAACGAATCTTTTTTTCGTAGTCTTCTTTTTGGAGGATTACTGTGGAGTTTACCTTTGTCTGCCTCAGAATTACGATGTCTCTTTTGTTTTGAGTTGTTTTATGTTGAATTGATCCATTTCATTCTATGGAGTTGAACAGTTGGTGGTTGATATTTCTTCATAATGTCGTGTATTCCAGCCCGGAGTAAGTTGCTTTCCATCTTCATTCAGATTTTGTTTTCTAATGGCGTATTCCGTCGCTTGAATTTTTTTGAAAATTGAAAAAAATAAAATCAATTTTTAATAATGTTACAGGAGCTTCCAATTCCAAGTTTATGGTACGGTGTATTTCATTGTTTAGAAAGCAGATTATATAATTTTAAACACACTCTCAGGAGCTGGTGCTCTGTAGTGTAGGTGTGTTAGGTACGTATGATATACATGTAAAGATGGTGCAAGTGTCAAATCGGAATGTGGGCATGAGATTACAGTTGCAACTCACGCGCAAGTGTGTCAATGCCAATGTATTAATGAATAAGAAAATGATGATGATGATGGAAGAGTTGTGAATGATAATTCACGACGATAAATAAAAGAGTCTGAAACGGACAGTTAACTGGAACTACAACTAAAGATCTTGGAGCCGTCCTTTATTTATCTTGCGACCTTAATGGTCCGTAGCAATCGGGTATTCATTGGGCCCTTGTTTCATGATAATACCTGTCGAGCAGATGGGATCATATTACCCCCAGATCTGTTCATAATTACTTTTTATTCTTATAATATTCTTTACAGCGATTAAAATTCAGGCACGCTTTTCCATGTCTCTCAACTATTCCGACGTCAAAAGTTGGCAAACGCAAAGCGCCAGGTAACGTATATAACGTGTCACTGGGAACCCCAAAATCATTCACTGATCTTGATGTTAAGCGTGCCTGAGCAAAGCTCCATTTGCATTGTTTTTCATAGTGGAATTAGACTCCAGCTACAAATAATACAACTATAATACATGTAGACTATAAACTTTTAACGTTACACATTTACATAATTTTCATAAATCAATTTCACACCAAAGCCTACATTGCAATACAGCTCGGATACGGCTTGCAAATCAAGAAAGACATATGCCAAGTAATATTCACGCCTCAAACTTGTAAGCGATACTTTTACTATTCCAGTTCCATCGGCGTGTTACAAATTCCCAGTGATGTTGATACTATTTCTCTCATCCAAATCTGGGAAACAGTCAAGCAAAGACTGGGCGAAACATCTTCCGAGTGTTTCTAAGGCGCCACCTTATAATCCTTGTTCCCTCGATCTGAAGGTGGCTGCAATGATGCATATCTACACAGATTCGTGTATCATTGGCTTAGTTTCAATCCACATAATTGTAGTGGTCGTCAGGAATGTTATGCTTTTGTTGATGGGCTGTAAGACCATTTCAAATGCCAGATGGAGCTGATGAGGGTAGTTTTACTAGTTTTGGGACAAGGTTTTCTGGTTACCAGTTTTTCCTCATGACGTCTTCACTTTCTCCGAACTCAAATTGCTTTCATTATTCAAACCAATTGCCTTCAAATGGTGGGCTGCAGTCGTGGGTTTAGGATTTGGGGTGTTTTTATGTCTGCATTTTCTTGCTGTAGATCTACCAGGATTTGAAACCATTAAAATTATGCTGGAACAGGACTACGACATACCTTCAACGCATTTGAATGCTAAACTTAAGCTTGTTCTAGTTCTTTGGCTATTTACATGTTTTATGATGAGAGCAGTTTACACATCATCGTTGTATACCTGCATTACTGCTAGTCCGCTTCCTGTGTTCCAAAATCGGTGGATGACATACTGAAGGATTTAAATTTGGATATTGTACTGTTGGATAAAGAAGTAACTTTGGTTGTTCCGGTTGTTCTAAAAATCGTGAAGAAGCTAGTTGCTTTAATGCTACCATGAGACTTTCAATTTTGGCAAAACGACGCGAAAACAGTTGCATATGTTGGCTGGGAGATCGATATTTGACGACTAAGGACGATTCATTTTTTTGAGGAAAACAGACAATACGCAGAATTAAAATGGGGCGAATTTTATTCCAGTCTCAGGCACGGACATGAATTCAGCTGTAGCTTAAAACAGAGCAATTGCAAATAGTGATTTAGTCATTAACCCGATGAAAAATATGGAAATTTTTGCTGTGATTCATACGAAATTCAATCCATACATGTCTTCTCTACGGTTGCTGGGTAGACGACTTGCTTTTGAAGGGAAGGGTAACGAATTCATGGTTAATATGCATTGCTATGGCAATCGTGTTATTAAACACGTTTTGCTTCAATTTGCAAATGAAGACTATAGTTATTTAGAAGCATCAGGGATTTTTCTGAAAGTTATTGGGGAGCGTCAGAGGTTAACTGAATTTTTGGCTCTTGAAGCAGATATGAAAGCATCTGGTATAAAAGTTCAAGGGAGTCTGTTTGCAGCTGTCGATTACAAGAAGGCACAAAATTTGGAGTTTGCTGACACTGGTGTGGAACAAGGAAAAGTCGATAAATTACTGGTTATTTGGATAGTTTTTATAGGATTGCTTGTATTCAGTTTGATAGTATTCGCTACAGAAAATCTTGAACTAATCATGGCCTAAAATTCAGTTAACCTCTGACGCTCACCAATAACTTTCAGAAAAATCCCTGATGCTTCTAAATAACTATAGTCTTCATTTGCAAATTGAAGCAAAACGTGTTTAATAACACGATTGCCATAGCAATGGCATATTAACCATGAATTCGTTACCCTTCCCTTCAAAAGCAAGTCGTCTACCCAGCAACCGTAGAGAAGACATGTATGGATTGAATTTCGTATGAATCACAGCAAAAATTTCCATATTTTTCATCGGGTTAATGACTAAATCACTATTTAGCAAATTGCTCTGTTTTAAGCTACAGCTGAATTCGTGTCCGTGCTTGAGACTGGAATAAAATTCGCCCCATTTTAATTCTGCGTATTGTCTGTTTTCCTCAAGAAAAGATGAATCGTTCTTAGTCGTCAAATATCGGTCTCCCAGCCAACATATGCAACTGTTTTCGCGTCGTTTTGCTAAAATTGAAAGTCTCATGGTAGCATTAAAGCAGCTAGCTTCTTCACCATTTTTAGAATCAACCGGAACCACCAAAGTGACTTCTTTATCCAACAGTACAATATCCAAATTTAAATCTTTCAGTATGTCATCCACCGATTTTGGAACATCAGGAAGAGGATTAGCAGTGATGCAGGTATACAACGACGATGTGTAAACTGCTCTCATCATAAAACATGTAAATAGCCAAAGAACTAGAACAAGCTTAAGTTTAGCATTCAAATGCGTTGAAGGTATGTCGTAGTCCTGTTCCAGCATAATTTTAATGGTTTCAAAACCTGGTAGTTCTACAGCAAGAAAATGCAGACATAAAAATACCCAAATCCTAAACCCACACTGCAGCCCACCATTTGAAGGCAATTGGTTTGAATAATGAAAGCAGATTTGAGTTAGGAGAAAGTGAAGATGTCATGAGAGAAAACTGGTAACCAGAAAACCTTGTCCCAAAACTAGTAAAACTACCCTCATCAGCTCCATCTGGCATTTGAAATGGTCTTACAGCCCCATCAACAAAAGCATAACATTCCTGACGACCACTACAGTTATGTTGGATTGAAACTAAGCCAATGATACACGAATCTGTGTAGATATGCATCATTGCAGCCACCTTCAGATCGAGGGAACAAGGATTATAAGGTGGCGCCTTAGAAACACTGGGTAGATGTTTTGCCCAGTCTTTGCTTGACTGTTTCCAGATTTGGATGAGAGAAATAGTATCAACATTACTGGGAATTTGTAACACGCCGATGGAACTGGAATAGTAAAAGTATCGCTTGCAAGTTTGAGGCGTGAATATTACTTGGCATATGTCTTTCTTGATTTGAAAGCCGTATCCGAGCTGTATTGCAATGTAGGCTTTGGTGTGAAATTGATTTATGAAAATTATGTAAATGTGTAATGTTGAAAGTTTATAGTCTACATGTATTATAGTTGTATTGTTATTGTAGCTGGAGTCTAATTCCACTACGAAAAACATTGAAAATGGAGCTTTACTCAAGGCACGCTTAACATCAAGATCAGTGAATGATTTTGGGGTTCCCAGTGACACGTTATATACGTTACCTGGCGCTTTGCGTTTGCCAACTTTTGACGTCGGAATAGTTGAGAGACATGGAAAAGCGTGCCTGAATTTTAATCGCTGTAAAGAATATTATAAGAATAAAAAGTAATTATGAACAGATCTGGGGGTAATATGATCCCATCTGCTCGACAGGTATTATCATGAAACACGGGCCTGTAAGGGCCCAATGAATACCCGATGCTACGGACCATAAGGTCCAAGATAAATAAAGGAAGGCTCCAAGATCTTTAGTTGTAGTTCAGTTAACTGTCCGTTTCAGACTCTTTTATTTATCGTCGTGAATTATCATTCACAACTCTTCCATCATCATCATCATTCTTATTCATTAATACATTGGCATTGACACACTTGCGCGTGAGTTGCAACTGTAATCTCATGCACATTCCATTTGACACTTGCACCATCTTTACATGTATATCATACGTACCTAACACACCTACACTACAGAGCACCAGCTCCTGCGAGTGTGTTAAAATTATATAATCTGCTTTCTAAACAATGAAATACACCGTACCATAAAACTTGGAATTGGAAGCTCCTGTAACATTATTAAAAATTGATTTGAGTCTCACCTTTTAGAATATTTAATTATGATAACATAAAAACTCGGTATAACGGTTTAATTCTGTAAAAAACATAAAATCATTCAAGGCATTGTAAATCAACAGTAATTATTAAACGCGGATAAATTGCTTAAAATTATAGGGCATTATTGCTTAACTAAAATCTTTTACACTTTCCATGAAAATTAAACATTTAAATTAAATTACGTTACTTTTTCTTATGAATCGTTTGAGCTATTATCATATTGAGCTATTTACCGTATTCCTGCAATAGCTGTCAGGCGGATTTAATTTAATATTATCTTGAATCACTCATAGAGTTAAACGTTTAAAATCTCTCCGAGAATTTCAATTCTTATGCAATTGAGTCTTGCCAATTAAATGTGTGATGAATCTGTGAATTAGTTAATTATAATATTAGAAACTTTCATTAAACTGGGCATTAGAAATTATTGAACTAGGAAAGAAACACCAATTCGGATGTGAAAAACTAGATATTGAATCGTCAAAATTATCTATTTTCGGAAAATAATTTGCTATTTGAGTTATAAAATAAAATGAATTCATTGAAAATTAGTTATCAATATTCTTTTGCTCACTGCATGGATTTTACGGACATTACTTGAGAAAATAAATTAAGCGGAAACATTTCTTGACACACATTTAATCATTCTTAATTATTTCTTAACTTCTATCATTTCTTTTACATGTACGATTTTCTGCAATCTGTATGATTTTATCAAACATTAATGGAAAAAAAAAGCTCATACGATGTGTACATTTATAGGTAACCTTTTTAATTCATGAAATTTAACTGGTATTATTGCGTTAATATAATATTGACTTTCTAATAAAAACGTGTTGAAATACTATAGTAAGTTAGGTTTTCTATTTATAAATCATCGGAGCCACTAGCTATTATTATATTCTAACTATATGTGCTTTAATAAGAACTCATCTAGTGAAATGATTCTACAGCACGAACTATTTAATCACTCGTTGATCAAGCGAGAATTATCAGAAGCCATTCTTTCAGGCCAGTGCACGTTAAAAATTTCCTTAAGTCACTCAGAGTCAGACGCTATGCGTCACTCAGAGAATTACACTTTTCATGCCACTCACTGATAAGTGAGAATTACTTTTCTTTAAATTCACGTGAAAGTGAGAAATACATTTTATCTGTCACTTTAAAAAGTGATATTTACCCGAGGACATTCTCTCGAGCCAGTGCTTTGATATGCACAAAGTAATAACTAAATAATTAATTAAATCGACGAAACAATGTGTTCCACCTACACTAAAGTTATTCAGATACTATGAATTTAAGTTTTTATATTTAAAACTCATCTACTTTAAATTCGTTTTCAATGAAGTCATTGCTTTAAACAACCTACTTGAAAGTTGAAGTGGAGAACGATGCTTTTCTCAGCACCAGAGAACAGGCTCATAGCCTATCATGAATGATTCATGATGAATCCGTACATTTGTGGTAGTCCAAAATCGGACTGCAATGTACATTTGTGGTAGTCTGTTTGCTTTAGCATACAGGTTTGTGTGATTGTCATAAATTGGGAAGTCATAATTGAGATTCGTAAACGATAATTACACTGCTCTTCATTCAAATGCTGTTAAAGTGACCGGTTAAAGGAATGTACGCAAATCTAAAATATGGGTCAGATATTCTTTTTATTGTGTACAATCCTCTAAATTGAATAAAACATCAGCAGAAACGTTTAGGTAGTTACGTCATTGATTCTTGTTTACGCATCATAATGCTGCTCAACCATAATACGGTCTACAACAAAAATGTGCCCCCGTGTTTCGATTAGTTTTAATTAAGCCATTGCTTTGCTTGATATTCCTTGTGACAAACTTGTCAGCACCTTTGTTTCGGCTCGTGGCAAATTCCACCAACGAAGCTTCTTTCACCGGCTGCGAAGAATTGCAAGCTTTAAATAGCAATGAGAATATCATCATGAGTGTGGCATTTTTTTTGCGTAGCGTCAGCTAATGAAATAGGTCATCAGCGTTGTTTTGAAAGTTTTTGAGGTCAAGAAAAGGAAAATTAATTTTTATTCTATAATAAAAGAAACGGATGTGTTTTGATTTGGATTTGTAGTACATTAAAAAATGCTTATCTGAAAGGAACTCAATTACTCTGCTGTAAATATTGGATTTATGACGGTATACCAGTATTGCTGTGGTTCAAAAAGAAATTAATAGTTTATTTTTGTTAATTTTGTCTGGCAAAGTTGACATTTTAAAATCATTTCTTTTGCACAGAAAATGAAGAAAAAAAACATTTAGGAACAAGTCTTCGTTCATTAATGATAAAAAGCAAAGGCGTTACTTTATTTTCATTTTAGTTAAACGCAACATTGTGCAGATAAACCATAACTCGATTCACTACAAAAATGTGCCTCCGTGGTAAATATTTCGTCGTACTTTCACTTGAATGTCATTGCTTGCGCTCTGGTTTCAGCTCGTGGCTAATTCTGCCAGCCAAGCTTCTTCCATAAGCTGCAACGGATATGCAAGCATATTTGAATATTAGGATCATTCATTAGAAATATCTGCGTCTTGAATGGGCTTGCATTCAGCCTAGTTTTGTCTTTGTCAACATCTGCCAGCATAGCTTTTTTCCATAAGTGGAGACGCGTGAGATAATGTTCATCATGAGTCGACAAAACGCGTCAGCCCATTTTTGTTTTAATAGTCTTTGAGGTCATAATATTAATTGAAATTGTATTTTAGTTCAAGAGTGATTTCAGGAAAATTTTTACGATTGGAATTTAAATGGTTTACGTCGTCATAATTATCATTGTCGGACACTAAGGGAAACTGCATTTACCACCATTCCGATAGAAAATGCTTATTAATCTAATTCCGTTTATTCATCTGCGTCCTTGGATAAAAAATCAGAATGTAATGATTTGATTGAAAAACGAAGAATTTAGCACGTTCGTTTCTATATTTATAAACTGTATGTCTGTCTCGAGATTGTGGTCAGGAATATTAGAATATCCGAGGCTGGGAAATAGCTAGTTTAGCTAAAAAGAAATGCGTTGAGCTTGCATTTTTTGCTCATTTATGTTGATGGTACTTGTGCGTTATTTGCACTTTATATGCTACATGACTACATTTAACCTTGAGTTCGATTTAAAAGATTATGTGTGTAAGAAAAGATGTGTTAATAAAGTTCTTCATATTATCCATAGGTATAAGGTTTCCTAACTAGTCATTTCTAAGTAGGTTTCTAAAAGCTATAATGCGTTTTATGTGCGTGCTTTTAATTTCGGTTGAAAGAGCTCTGAGCTCTCATCCAGGGAAAAAGATTTGTGTATCCCTCATGTAAGAGCACAAAATCATTCTGAAGAAAATATGCAACATTGGAAGCTTTCCGACTACGCACGATTATTAATATGCTACATTGAGATTGACCAAGAGGTGCGATCTTCGCAATGCTTTCTTATAATCGCATTTTTCATGTCGTCCTTGATAATGATGAAAGCCGTATATCTATTTTAAAAATGCTTAAAAGCGTGTCTATGTGCTCTGAATTGGAACAACATATTTCCTGGTTGCTCCTTTGTTTTGATACCTAGTTACTTAAAATTATGATCCTGATATAAAATCATTTCTTACAACTAGTCTTACATATCTGGAATTTTTCGAGTTGTCAATACTTCTCCGCCAAAATCTTGAAAACTTCAACGGCAGTGATGAGATGGGCTTCGTACATGGATCGGAATTCAGCCATACTGTTTTTCTTTTGTCGCCATGTGGACTGCATTCTTTATAAAAATTCGGAATGGACCTTTTACGATCTCTTTCCAAGATAACTTCCTTCTTTTCTTGAAGGACGAAGAAATATGTCATCTTCGGTGATTTCTCCACGGATTGAGTTTGCGGCAAAATCCTTCTGAGTACGTTCACTTGTAACTCGTCACTTTGTCCCACTAGATAAATCATTCTGGGCTTGTCTTTTTCACTTTCATTACAATTATTTAATCTTTAAATTAACTCGTTGGCCTGGAAAGTGTATTAAATGATTTCATCCAGGCAATTAGGTTAAAGAATCAGATTCCCTCTGAATCTCAGGTGAAACCATCACCATAGTTTGCAGGAGTTAACTCAATGAAATAAAAACTCGTTTTCACTGAAGTAAAAATTTATACTGCGTTAAACTTTTTAAGGGAAAACTCACTTTTGACAGGGAAACATTCCCGTTCGGCAATGTGAAAAGAAGAAAAGAACGGAGCCATCTCCACCAATTATGAACAGATCTGGGGGTAATATGATCCCATCTGCTCGACAGGTATTATCATGAAACACGGGCCTGTAAGGGCCCAATGAATACCCGATGCTACGGACCATAAGGTCCAAGATAAATAAAGGAAGCCTCCAAGATCTTTAGTTGTAGTTCAGTTAACTGTCCGTTTCAGACTCTTTTATTTATCGTCGTGAATTATCATTCACAACTCTTCCATCATCATCATCATTCTTATTCATTAATACATTGGCATTGACACACTTGCGCGTGAGTTGCAACTGTAATCTCATGCACATTCCATTTGACACTTGCACCATCTTTACATGTATATCATACGTACCTAACAACATCACTGGGAATTTGTAACACGCCAATGGAACTGGAATAGTAGAAGTAACGCTCACAAGTTTGAGGCGTGAATATTATTTGGCATAAGTCTTTCTTTATTTGTAAGCCATATCCAAGCTGTACTGCAATGAAGGCTTCGACATGAAATGGATTTATGAAGATTATATAAATGTGTAATGTTGAAAGTTTATAGTCTACATGTATTATAGTTGTATTGTTATTGTAGCTGGAGTCTAATTCCACTACGAAAAACATTGAAAATGGAGCTTTACTCAAGGCACGCTTAACATCAAGATCAGTGAATGATTTTTGGGTTCCCAGTGACACGTATATACGTTACCTGGCGCTTTGCGTTTGCCAACTTTTGACGTCGGAATAGTTGAGAGACATGGAAAAGCGTGCCTGAATTTTAATCGCTGTAAAGGAAACAATTCTGATTCCCATAGACCTTTTGGTTTGTATCGCAATTTGAAAAGAAGAATGCACTGAACTCCATTCGTTATATTAGCACAATAATTTATTATTTCTTGAGCAACGGTTGAAATTGCTCCTTTTTTCTTCCAAATAAAAACAGTGCATTGTCTAAATATTGCGAGGTTGTAAACGTATTCTGAATCAAAATGAGATTGCGCATTGTTTATTTGAGAAGTGCTTGGAACTTTGGAACTAAATTCACAGTTAGTATGAGTTAAGAATGGAAGTGTTAAACTACATAAAAGTGCACCAAGGCTAAAACTGCCCATTGCGTAAACGTTTTTCGAATTGGTTATGTTAGCAATATTCCTATCCAAAACCGGAAAAAGGACAATCAGCAGGTCTACCAGCGCACAAAAAAATGGTGATAAATCGTAGGAAGACAGTATTTTGAAAATGAAAATTAATAATATATTAACTATCAAAAATTTTAAAGACTAGAGTTTGTGTCAAATTTCAAATTGGTTGCACTTGCTGTACTTTCTGAGTAATCATTTAATGTAAACTAATATTAGGAATTTTAGATGTCACTTGTAAACCAGTTTACTTACATTAACATCGTTTAGAGGTTTTGCATAATATGATACAAGTGAAATACTATCGAATCAGCTTGAGTACTTAACTGTGAGTTGGAATCCTGACATTTGAGAGCATTTCTTGAAACTGACAGTTAGGATGTATGAAAGTGGAACTCAAATAAAATTGTCACATGCTGTAATTTAAATTAGCACGCCTTATAATTGATGATTTAGTTTACATTTTAAAAGAAACCCATGGAAAGTATTATTTGGATAAGTATTTTTTTACTGGGTTTAATTGAACATATTATATTCCAGCTAATGCCAAAAATGTAAACTGGGTGCTACACTTGGTAACAATATGTTTATGTGATCAATAATGGGATTAAAACAAGTTGTTGTTGGAGCCATTATTACTATTATGCATTATTTGCAGAAATCCTCCATAATCATCCAGAAAGGCAGAGGTCGGTAATCCCGAAAAATGGGGTCCTGGATTACGGATTGTGAATTAACTTTTCTGATATTGTGGATTGGGATTACAACTTGGGATTACTCCCGATTTTCGGGATTGTGGATTACGGATTACGCTAAAAGTGGATTTATAAACCCGGGATTACGGGATTGGGATTACGTAATCCATAATCCCAATCCATGATTTCAGTTTTCTTAAAAAAGCGCAAACACGACTGAAGTTATTCTACACTTGTTTCATTTAATTTGTCGTTATTTAATACTACTTCAAAGCACAAAAACTTATTCCAAAATTCGTTGCATTTCATAATTTTTATTACATCGCAACATCAGAAAAGGATTTCCTTTTCGAAAATTTTTTAATGGTTTATTGCTACCAATATTTAATTGAGATAGTGAGAATGATCCAACCATTTTAAATTCAATTACAACTTCAATTAAAATTATAGTACCTCTGAGTATTCAAAACTGACAAGACTGAAAATCAAGGTATTTATTACATGACGTTTAAGGAATTTGGAATGTAAATACGAAGAAAAGCTTAAGTTAGACAGAAAACTTTTACTATTGTTTAATGCGTTTTAACAGAAAATAACATCCAGTATTTTGTTATCCATTCATTTCTATCGCGAAGGATTGCTGGTTGTGTTGCGCATGCGTAAAGCTTTCGGAAAAATTCAATTCACATAATCCGGATTGGGATTACGGATTGATGCAAATTCTAATTTCGATATGGGGATTGATTAAGGATTACGATGTATGAATTTGATTATTGGGATTACGGATTATGGATTGTCATTTTTAAATTTATCTCCGGATTGGGATTACGGATTATAATCCGTAATCCCAATCCCGTAATCCGATTACCATAATCCGGGATTATACCGACCTCTGCAGAAAGGCTTCCATGGTTTAATAAACGCATCCACCCTATGAAGTAAAAAATTATTACTTTCTAAACCCAGGTAATTCAATTTGGCAATACTACACAAGGTTTAGGTCTAGAAACCCAGTTTTAGCTCAACAAGGTGAACAAAGCCTTGGGACTCAAACCAAAATCATTCTGTAGAATTTGGGAAAAGGAAGAAACAGTTGATAATTCAGTAGAAGAAACTACTTTAATGTTTTCTCAAATGCACTCCATAATCTCCCCCAAATACCTTTACGATCCAAAGTGATATTGCATGCAATCCAGTCAACCAGCCCCTAATCAAAACGAGGAAAATTGATCACTGGAATAACCAAGTAAAATGTGTGTTCGGAGATGTTGGTTGCTCTTTACTTGGTAAAACCGTTTAAGATAAATTGGTTGTTATTTCATCAGACCATATCTTGTATATAAATATGCTAGCATTTGCAAGAGCTAAAATCCTGATTTCGATTTCATGAATAAGATTGATTTTGATTAAAATTATACAGCAGTAAAAACTTCTGAGGTGATACTCTTAGAATCAATCACTAAATGTTCAAAATACGTAAAATTTAAAAACACTTTTACTTTTTTGTTAATTTAAAAAAAATTACACATCAAAACTTTTCTATTTTGCTACATACTTTAACAAATCAAGTGTTTATTGGCGATAAAGAATTTTTTATTTGCATATGTTCATTTTACGCGTTTTATGCCTAGTCCAAAAAGTGCTCAGTTCATGAAAAACTTTACAAAGCCTTTTATGCTTATGCAAGTTGATTGCCTGCAGGATGCACGATTGTGTTATGTACTTTCTTTCGGTTCAATAGCAAGTGGAGCACTCTCTGTAAACCTCAAAAAGACCAACTCATTCATTGCATTACACATTCTTATACATATGGAAACAAAAATGCATTGCATCTTTTTAGTAGAGCATCTATATAGCATGATACAATCTACAACCACCTGTTTGAGAAAACAACAAACATTTCGGTATACACACGCATGCTTGGACTGCTGTATCATTTCATCGATATTTTCAAAATCTAAATATTCTTCGTATTTAAATCTGCGTGTAACTAGTTTTGATAGCGAGGAAACTTATGTTTCTAATCACACAATGGAAAGTGATAACATTTGTTGGTTTTGTTTGAGACAATCACCATCCTCAGGAAGTGAAAATTATGAGATTAGAAATGATAATCAAATTGTTTTAAAAACATTTGAAAAAATATTGTGTTGCTATATGGGATTTAGTTTTCCATGTAATTCAAAAACTGGTGGAGAACGACATTATGTAAATGAAACATGTCAAGATTGCATGTTTTTGGTGAACGGATTTTGCAACTTGTATCATGAGTGGAAGCGTTTGGAATTGGAGTTGGAATGGAAGCTTGGGAGACTTTTAAATGTCATGAAAAGTGCGAATAAAGTTCAATCAAGGAGACAAGCATTTCAGAAACTAGTTAGCTCCAGTGATGTGGATACAAACAAGCATTTTGAATTCATTTCCAGCTTTAGAAAGGAGTTTCAACAAAAATGTAAGGTTCAAGCCCTCAACAAATATGTATTCATAGAGAAAAACTGACATGAGGAGCTTTTTTGAATACCGGAACCGTATTTCCAAACACCTCTTCTATTTCTTTTATATATTGAGCACAATAATCTACAACAAAAGTGTAAACTTGACTTGTGTCACATTACCCAATACCTCACTATATTGGGATTATGGCATTTAAGCCAAAATAGGTGCTTCGGTTAAAACGCTTTTGTGACCAAACGGGAGTATCACAGAGATTTAATTCTTTTTTTGGTAGAAAGCCAACAAAATTTCAAAGATGGGGTTTTGTTTTACATTTGCAAAAACCGCCCTCTGCGTCGATGCAACCAATTCATAAGTAAGGTACCGAAACGAAAATCTTGAAAAGAAATTACCGTTTTAGATTTTCCAGCGCATTTTGAACAAAGACTGACACTTGAAATGATGTTAAAAAGTAAAAGAAAGGTTCTCCCATCATATGTAAGAGACGCCATAGTCATTTAAAAACAGCAGGGTACCGTACATGTTGAGACACTCCATGCAAGTACCGTCATTTTGTGGACTGTAGTTCACTTCAATGTTGCAAACATTAATGTTTTAGTCAATTATACACTGTATTATAATGTTATAGTCGTTGTTTTTGCATAAAATAGCTATAAAACCACTAATATATCCAAAAGTCAATTTTTTCTGATTTTCAATATTGACCCATATTTGAACGTGGTTGCATCGACGCTAGAGGGCGGTTTTTGCAAATGTAAAACAAAACCCATCTTTGAAATTTTGTTGGCTTTCTACCAAAAAAAGAATTAAATCTCTGTGATACTCCGTTTGGTCACAAAAGCGTTTTAACCGAAGCACCTATTTTGGCTTAAAATGCCCCATATCCCCAATATAGTGAGGTATTTAATTGACACAGGGTCAAAGTTACACTTTGTGTAGATTATTCTCAATATATAACAGAAATAGAAGAGGTGTTTGGAAATACGGTTCCGGTATTCACAAAAGCTCCTCACATTATTTAACTAAAACAATTGGATTTCTATGCCTTTTTAATTATAGGTGAAAGGCATTGTCACACCGCGTTTCCAAAAGTTATTCTGAAAAGACTCAAGGGCTCATCAATGATACCTGATGCCATGGATGTTGATGACGATGATGATGATTACAATTTAATTTCTCATGCTGACGAAAGCAACGCTGAGACAAACCATTTGTATCTGGGATGGATCTCCACCTATGCAGTAGTACTGATTCTGGCATTGTACCGAAGATGGTTTGAAACACACCAATCAACAAATTCAGAGCGTATTTTTCATGAGCATTGTGATTTGTTGGAGGATTCTTTATCAGAGGCAACTCCATGCAGTCCTGTAGAGATTGCAAGAAGGTAAAGGATTCAAATCAGGCAGTTTGTTATTTAATATTATCTTCAGTTTTGATTGTTCATGTTATGCTATTTTAAAAATTACAGTGCTGCAGATTTGCTATAACACAGCGAGAAGTTGTTCACCCCAACAGAGTAAAAACACTTAAAAGAAGCAGAAGGAAATCACAAAGAATTTTTGGAGTAAATGTTGGAAGAATGTTTGCTTGCGTTTGTTGCAATAAGAAGTTCATCAACCAATCTGGTTTGCAAAAACATCGCAGATCCTTCACTCATATTTCCAGGAGAAAGAAATTAGAGAGCTTTAATAAGATGCAGATGAAAACGAAAGTGCGAAAACGAGCTAAAAATACTCCTCATCCCATTTCAAAGGTGTTGAATAATCAAAAAGTGCCAATGAATCTGATTAGTGAAACGAAGTGGAAAAGCTGTGAAAATGTGGGGATGTTACGACCACTAAGACGACCTAGGCAGATAATAATTGTAAAAAGCGAAAAAGATTCCGACTCAATGTCTTCAGATTCAACTCATGAAGAGTCATCTGATGACCTTGAGGACGATAATATGGAATCTGATTGCAGTTCACTTGTCAGTGGAAGTTGTTCAAGCGTTTCGGGTTCCTCACTTTCTTCCCAAGCAACTAAGAATTTCGGAGCAGCAAAGTTTCAATACACCTGCAATTTAGATTCATGTTGTAAAAGTTTTCGTTTTGAGGAAGAGCTGAAACTCCACAACAAGTTACATGGGAGCTACTCATGTAACTTTTGTGACTTTGTGGCAAACTACGCACCAGACCTGGTTCGCCACGAGCTGGAACACGGTGATGCGAATAACCCTGATTTGAAGAAAGGCAAAAACATCAGGCATCAATGCCGACGTTGTAATATTGCGCGATGTGGCATGGATAATTATATTAATCATTATTTACTTGAACATTTACAAATACCAGCTCAAAAGAAGATGTGTCCAATTTGCAAAACTTGGTTGTGCGGACCTGCTTTGAAAGGTCATATTTTAACTCACCACAGCTCCGGATCCCGATACAAGTGCGAGCAGTGTTACTGTTTCTTCCTCAAAAAACATCAGCTCAAAATCCATCAGAAAAAATTCAAACACAAAAATACGTCCAGTGAATGCGAAACCAAATCGGATAAGGTTTATTCAAACAGCTCAACAACTAAACACAATGTTTCTCCAAAACTGTTCTCGTGTGAGACAGGTTCATGCACAAAAAGTTTTAATTTCAAAGAAGAGCTTGAAATTCACAGAAAACATCATGGAAGCTTTAAATGCAAGTTCTGCAAAATGATCAAGACATACGCTCCTGACTTGGCTACACATGAAGCAAAATTCCATTCAACCTCAAAAGCAAAAAGTCGGCAAGGATGGCACTGTTCTCGATGTGAGCATAAAATTAAAACTAAGTGTTATTTTGTTAACCATTTTTTGGAAGAGCATTTGGAAATTCCAAAACAACGAATGGTTTGTCCAACTTGCAAAGACCTAGTAGACAAAGAAGCTCTACGTCGTCACTTCAAAGATTTTCATGATACCAGAAAAGTTGATTCAAACTCAGTTCACAAGTGCGACAAATGCTCAGCAATTTTTGTAAAAAAGGTTCAACTGATTTCACACTATGAAAAAATACATACCAAAACAGGAGAGCTGAAGTCATCTAGATATAAACTAAAGTGCAATATCAGTTCAAATTGTCATCGCCTCTTTGGAACAAAGGAGCAGCTTGAAAATCACAAAAAACTACACGGACAGTTTTCCTGTTCTCAGTGTGACGTTGTGGAAACATTTGCCCCGAAATTAGCATTGCATGAAATCGTTCACACACCTTTTGCTAAGGGACATCCCAAAAGTAGTGGAAGGCGAGTAGTTTTTAGTTGTCCAAGCTGTAAAGGTTTACATTCCTCCAAATTACGATACATAAATCATTTCTTGGAAACCCACATGGGGCTGCCATCAGAAGGTGTGACTTGTCCCAACTGTAAGGCTAAGTTCAAGCGAAACTATTCTCTCAAGGCGCATTTAAAAACGTATCACAATTTTGACGGTATTCGGGCTGAAGACATTCCGAGGTGTAATGAGTGTCAAGCAACCTTTGGAAAGGCATTTCACCTCATTCTACATAAGAAGGTGATGCATGGACAGGTAGAGGATGCTTTCACTTGTGAAGACTGTGGCAAAAAATATGCCAAACCATATATTTTACGGTCCCATAGAAAGCTCAAGCATAAAAAGAAGGAAGCGATTTTCATGGGTATGTGATGTTCCAAATTGCGAGAGAAGGTTTGAAAACAGATTGGATTGGAGTGGCACAAGCAAAACATACACGTCAAAGACAGCACCGAGAGTGGTCTCTTCGTTTGTCATGAGTGCGGTAAAAAATGTACAGGGAAGGGTGGATTAAATACTCACATTCGAACCCATGGGCCTACAGCTCCAATTAAGAGGAGAGTTCCGGAACGTTATGTTTGTGAAGAATGTGGAATGGTATTTCAAACTAGGCATGTGTTGGAAACTCACCAGCTCTCCCACACGGCCCGGCAAGCTGGAAGCATGTCTGCTTATTTTGTGAAAAAAGGTGTTCTACAGAAGGTGCCTTATACACCCACCTGTTGGTCCATACCAAAGAGAAGCCTTACTATTGTGATATTTGCGAAGAGGAATATACTCAGTTACGCCATTTGAGAAATCACAAAAACTCAAAACATGGTACAAATGAGCGTCCACTATTCCGCAAGTATGTGAATGTTCGGGTTTCACGAAAAGGTCAAAAAGCGTCCAGATGGTGGAAACAACAAATATAAATAAAGAACAGATATGAACAGTGGAGATACGGTTAAATAATGAAGTATTGTCAAAATATAGATGTTAAAAGGGATTCTTAAAAGTTGGAGTAATTTTGTGATTGTTATTTAAGGTATTTGTCTGCTAAAAAGCGTGTACGTTATGAAATATGCGAATAAATTACATGATATTAAAAAATTAACACCACCCTGAAATTTGGTTTCACTATTCGTTGGCATGGCTCAAAATTATTATTTATTGTAATAAATACATCAAATTAGTTAAATACAACCATAAAAATTCATAAGCTAACATTAATTGCAAGTTATATCTTACATTTATAGTAGTTTTGCTGACTAAACAGCTTTGGCGTAAATAGATAAATTGTGGACTCATATTTGACGCTGTAAGAAGTTAGTTCCGAATTTCTGTGGAATGACCGCCAGCTAAAAACAGTTTCTGGTGACATTGTAGAATCGCTTCTTTTCAAAGACTTTTTCTTTTTGCCATTTCGGAAGCATCTACTTTCAGGTGAAATGTTTGCTTTAGTTGATTATTCTAACTGATATTTGCATGGTATGGCACTGCTGATTTAAACCATCTAAATTGGTTGAAGTTCTAATAATATTGAATGTTTTGAAATTTACCATAAAAATTATATAATTTTGTGAAAAAATTGAATGCAATATTTTTTAATTCTTGCGCATGTTTTTTCGAGATGTCAAAAACCCTTGAATTGCCAGCAGTAGAATAGTTTTGAGAAGAAGTGTGCCAAATTTCAGCCGCATCCCTCAAGAAACCTCTGAGAAAATACCATCCCTTTACCAAAACGTATCACAGTGCCCCGGCCGATAACCCTGTCCAACATGCATAACTCACACAGGTCTTCTGGCATTAACATGATTCCATCTGAAACAAGCATATCAGGTGGATTTCATGTATTTAACTGCTGGAACTTCTCAAGCCCTTTGCAGCCCCATAGTTAATTATATGCAAATGCATAATTTTACAGCTATGATAGTGTTACTTTGATAAAGATGTGATAGAGTTACTGTATATCTCATGGAATGATTGAAAGGAGTAAGCTTGCAAGCATTGAACGTGGCTTGCATTTGCCATAGCAAAGTTTTCCAACCCCATTTTTATTCATAAAAAGAAATGTATTATTTCAATAAACTACCCCAGTATCATATAGTTACAAACTGACAATAAGGCTACTGTTGATTTTCCTTAAAAATCCTTCCGCCCTATTAGGCCTTTGTGATAGTGATGCTTCTATTAAAAAAAAATTTTGTGATTAAACAAAACTTTTAAAAAATAGGAATGATATTTTAAATACTACCAAGTTATACCCTTTCTTTGGAAGAAGAAGGGTGTAATTATGCCCTTTAGCAACATAGTCATTCACCTCCATCCAAACATGATCAAAACGATCATGTTTTATCAAATCTTCGTCAAAGATTGTGAAACGGATTCTCTGCAATAGCCAATTAAAAATCAGTAAAAATCAAATTTCCAAAGTTCCAAGTTCAGAGTCCAAGTTTTCTTGGTATCACTAAATTTTCACCTGATCCAAGTTACGATTCCAGTTGAATGTAATCACATCATTCCAAACTGGATGTTGGCTATCTGTAACTGTTTTTGTTCGACCTACTTTCTTAAGTATAGTGTTACGAGGACCATCGACTGAGTCAACCAGTACTTTATACAGAAATTACATTTGGATTAGTTTTCATTTATAGAATGGTCCGTATAATATAAGAAAACTTATCACTTATACCATATGGATCGCCAGTACGCTTTGATAATAAAATGTCGTCTTTGTTGGGAGACCACTGAAAAAGTATACACAAAGAAATTGAGTTCATTTTCATAGAATGTTATGAATTTTAATAAAACTCACGTTTGCTACCTACCTTGCTGACAACTTAAATTGTAGAGTTCCATTCTCTGCTACCGCTGCATCAGGTGGAATCGGAAGTTTTCCTGAACCAGCCTGACCTTCCTTTGTCGTTGTAATTATCAAGTAGCTAGTATAAATTACAAAAAAAGTTAAATAACAACAAATACATTTTTTCTAGCACTTCACACTATATATTTAGAATACCCTTGTTTATCCAGGTTTGGATAAGCCACTCTCCTTTATCCACATAGTCAGCTACGTTTAACCAAACTCTACCAAGAGCTGAAAAAGTTCAAAAAAATCATCAAGGTAAATAAATTCCCTGATAAAAAAAGCCCTTTGTCAATAAATCCACATACTGTCATCTATTTTCATGATGTCATGATCGTAAACATGAAAGTAGAGGTATTGATTATTATTCCGATCAAACGTTAGCTCAAATTCGAATTTCCAATCGGGGTTCAGATCATTAGAAATTGTTTCACTTCGGCCAATCTCCGTTTTGGTATTGCCACCATCTTCGCTCAATGAAACGATGTAGTAAGGGTCGTCTGAGTGAAGAATTCCTTTCTTGAGATTCCTACTCAAATTAATATATTCCCATTAATTACCTTATTGGGAAATAATTTGTCGGATAAAACAACGGATTTACCTTCCAGAAACTTTAATTCGCAAGTGGCTGGTTTCCACAGTTCCACCCGTTAAGCCGAGAAAGAAGCACACAGCTACGAGAAGGTACAAACGTGTAAATTTGCCATAGCCCAACAAATGATTTGGACAAAATGTTGGTGGTCTTGAAGTCCACCTTGACTGCCAACTGATGAGGGATTACTAAGTGCAAATAAATTGTTTGACGAAGTTTGCTACCTTAATACTATTTTACTATGAAATTAACTTTCTAAATTAAATTACAAGGTTTTGATTGTACAAAACATTAGCCTTTATGATATGTCATATTACAAGGTTTTTTATTAACTAAAAAAGTTGCTACTTTCTAAAATTACAAGAATCCTAATTGTCTACAAAATTTCTGGCTTTCTAAAATTCTAACTTCACAAGGATATTAATTGTTTAAAAAAGTTCGACCTTCAATTTTAAAGGATTTTTTTTTAAAAAAATTCACTTCCAAAATATAAGATTCAAGGTTTTTTTACTGAAAAGCATTTTACACTTTCTAAATTGTAAGATTTCAAGGATTTTTAATTATAAAAAAAAAAAATAAAAAATTAGAGTTAAATCCAAAAAACGTACCTACTTATTGTTTTTTGCTGTTTAAATAAAAAGAGAACCAGATTGAATTCCATCTTATACCCATCCAGAATCAGTTTTGGATAATAAGCAGTCAAATATGATGAAGTAATAAATATGCATTTATGCTACAAAGAAACCCGAACATATTGTATATCAAATGGTTTTCAGAAATATACACAGTATCAGCATGTACTTTCCCAAACCTTTAAATACCTATACTAGATTAGTAAAAAGGCATCTCTTTTGTCATAGATTCCTGCGAAAGTTTACAAAATTAGTTTTTACTTAATATAGGTCGACACAAACGTTTAGCTAACCTTGAGTGTTTCAAATTAAAGTGCCTCATGGTGTCAGGAAGAAACCCGACCTGCGACAGCTATATTTGCCACTTGAAACTCTTGCATAATAACAACTGGCCGTTTTACTGATGATGCAGAGTCGTATAATCATAATGCGCATATTCAATTTTGCAATTTCTTATGGCATACCATCAGACTACAAAACATATTGCGTAATAAAGTGGTCTGTCTGGAATAAAATTTGGTTTTTGTCCATCGAAGCCAGTCCAATTTTTCATTCATTTACGTGATGCTTGTGTCTAGTTACAATCATGTTCTAAATCATACTGAAGCTATATACATTGCATCCATACATTGGCTTATT
This sequence comes from Orchesella cincta, assembly GCA_001718145.1. Taxonomy (NCBI): domain Eukaryota; kingdom Metazoa; phylum Arthropoda; class Collembola; order Entomobryomorpha; family Orchesellidae; genus Orchesella; species Orchesella cincta. The sequence continues at coordinate 21,910 of LJIJ01001801.1, forward strand.
CATTGACTTATTGATACAATAGGGATAAGCACCCTCTCCAAAGATGAGGAGAAGAATATAAACACACACTCTGCAAAATGTAGCGTAGTCTTCCTTTCTTCCCTTTCCTACATACGGGTTTGGAATACACGGTGCAGTACTGTATTTTTTGCAGCTGTGCTAAAAAGGCCAGGCATTTCTCCACCATTTCAAAAAAGGCCCACTAAAAGCTGGGTTGCTTCGTAAAAACAGGAAGTATACACACACAAGATATGACTGCGGCAGTCCAAAATGTTCTAAATGGGACTAATGCAGCTGACGCTGCTCGACGTAATAACATCCCGAATAATACGCTCTATACTAACTTGGGAAAACTGGGCATTGTCTACGACAAGAATATTTGTAAATGGGTAAAGAAAGAAAGCACAGTTTCAGCTGCCAGTTAAGTGAAAGCAACCTAGCAATGATCAGGCTCCTCGTTTAGGGATTTAAATTTAAAATATAATATAATATACTCTTGTTAAGTATAGTATTAAATATTTTATTTTTTCATGAAATTTTTTATTGATAAATATATTCATATACAAGCACGTCATTTCTTGTTAACTTTTATGTTTGTGTAATTGTATCCATGTTTTGCAATCCCTAATTCTACCTCGTGACTTGTGTTTTTTTGATTGTTGCATTATCCAGGCTATCGGGATCTCTTGTTGCAAGAAAACTACATAATTCCGCGGAAACCAAAAACTCTTACTTGTGTACATAAAGTAAAATTACTTTCAAGGGTATAAATATAATCGAGTCTGAAATCGTTAAAGAACAATAAATAATACATTTTTTGAATTGCTGAAATCTTGCCTACCAAACCAAATTCTTTTATTTCCGCATTGTTGGTAAACCATGCCATACTATTAATCATTTTCCAATAAATTCCATGACGAGCAATTCATCCTTATCACGCTATCAATCAATACTGTTAAAACATCACAAGTGTTTGGCTACTGAGCTGATACTCAAAGCACATCGGCAGTAATCGATAAACTAAAATGAGAATAACAATCTGAATGATGAGCGAAGTGAATTCATCAATCATTCCATACATCCTGTGCCACCTATATAAAATTGTTTGCATGCTACTAATTATTTATTGCACATGACATTTGACTGATAACAAAATGTTTTGTGCATTCCACAGTGATTGATGACTTTTTCTAAATACATCCGAAGAAAGAGAAAGGGAATTACTAAGTAATCTTGTTTGTTACTCGCTAAATCACCCATTTTGTGATTCTCAACTCAATTCAATCCCCATTTTCTGCGTTGTGTTTTTATAATGCCATCCTGTTATTTATTAGAACGAAAGTAAATCGATATATATGTCATGATTGCCATGTCATGTCACAATGTTTGATTGGCATAAAAGCGTTATAAATTTGTGGTATGTAAAGACATGTTTGTTTGCAAGATTCATCAGATTAGACCCAGAAAATCTTTGAAACGCTGCAAATTAATCATAATAACAGCTTTCTTATAAAAATGGGTAAATTTACCTGTGCACTTCTGACTTGCTTATTCGGCATTGCATTTGTAATTCCAGAAAATGACTCCTGGGAAACCAACTGGTCGGTTGCAGTAGCAATGGAATAGGATACACTTGTCAAATGGGCAATGCGAGAGATGATTGCTCATTTCAAGAGATTCAACCGACAGATGTGAGCGTTAAGGGATTGTAAGTTGATAATTTTTCAATGAAAGTTATTCCTAATCCAAATGAATTGAAAGTTAACGGTTTTCAATTTGTGTTTAACTTGTTTGAAAATAGGTGGATATTCTTCGTTTCTGGGTGGCCCAATGAGTCACCTGGTCTGGCTGAATTTCGTTTCCAAGAAAGAGTTGATGACTACCAACCTCTCGCTCCTGATGTGGCTGGAAAAGTCACCTGTCTCAAACAAACTGGAGAACCTAGCGACTATAAGACTCCTGCATTAACCCTTTTCTACCAGCTAGAGCTTATAACAGACTCGCGAGAAAAGCGAAACGATAAGCATCATAGCTCTCCTTGACGTTGTCGTTCCATCCTTTTACGAACTTTTTAGAGCCCTTTTCAGCTGACACTGGCTCCAGTAAAACACTCTCACTGTCTAAAAGTGAACTGAAAAGTAATTTGGTCGTAGCATCAATACAGTGCTGATGATGATTGTCACGACATCCTGGCACCATACACAGAGGATTTAGATTCAAGAGCTTTTCAGCTGCTGTTTCTCTGTACCTTTCGCCATCCTGTAAAGTCAACTTGTCCCATTTTACATTCCTCTTCTTTTTAAAAATTTGGACTTTGTTCGTGATGGAAATTAAATTTAAAGTTTCAATAACCAATGGGATGTGGTCACTTGGAGACGCCAAGTATGGAATTTCTACATTCTGAACTAATCCACCTGTGGCAACACAGTGATCAATCCATGTTTTTGATCCGTTGCCTTTACTACAGAAAGTAAAACTGTTTTCATTTAGCACTCGCAAATCTGCAATATCTAATGACAAATCTGAGCACATAGTTTGTAGTTCAGTAAACTTATTGCTTGCCTTTGATAAATTAAAATCGCCCATGATCACGATTGGTGTATCACTATTATGAATTGTAGACTCTAATGCACTGATATATTTAGTAACCAGCTCATCATTCGCAGCTGTGTTACAAGGAAAATACACATTGACAAGACTTACGTCACCTTTTGTGGTATTTATACGGTACGTGATTAGTCGAGGGTCATTTGAATTAATTACACTTATTGCATTGGCAAATGATTTCTTATAGAGTATAGCTGTCCCTCCATATGGTCGCCCTTTACTCATTTTATTGCTGGGCATAGAAGAGTGGTTATAGTATCCAAAACCAGAAAATTGATTAAAAACAGAATTTTCAAACGAAAAAAGCCAAGTTTCTTGTAGTAAAACTATATCACAGTTTGATTGATGCAGAATAGAATTGAGCCACACACCATTAGATTTCAATCCTTGACAATTCCATGTGATAATCTTCATGGAGTGGTTGTTGAGTTATATTTCCGCGCTGCACGGAAAGGTTTAACTAGGACTCCAGCTGGCCAGTGCTCTGGACAGAGGACTTCCTTAAAAAATTGGGATAACTTGTTTTCCCTCAGGTCAAAGGACACTTTGAAAGAAGAATAACTTTGGTGCTTTGTTTCCAGTTGCTCTACACTACAAACCACGTAACCAAAAGCTTTCTCTTCTAATTCGGATTTAAGTGCATTCCGTTCTGTATTTGGGTCACATCGAGTCACAAATAGGTCTCCTTTTCTCATTCTCACCGGGATATGAAGCAACACTCGCATGGGAAGAAGCAACAGCATAGCAGTGTGCCTTAACTTTTTCAAATATTTTTGAATATAAAAGAATTTAGTGCGTCTTTTATTTTGCACCTACAAATATAAAGGCGAGCTAACGCTGACATTTAACAATGCGATTCTCCACATGGTTTGGAGCAATGATATCACTCAATTCTCTCTGTTTTGTCCCTTCCCTATCACACAACAGTTTTCTATCTCAAAAACTGTTTACTAATACAGCACTATTAAAACTTTGTGTTTTGCTTCACTTATTTACATCGTACCATTTTATAACACTCATGTATGAACAAAGTTCGTAGCATCTTGAAAAACGTTTTTCTGAACCCTTTTCCGTGGTGTTTTATCTTGATGATGGTAAATATCAGATAAATGTGGATTGCTGACAAACAAATACATTTTGCACATATGGTGTGTAAATTACAGACATTTTTGTAAGCATATCATGATGAAATGTGATGAATGTGGATTAAATACATGGTGAGCATATCTTGTGATGAAGCAATACTGATAAAAAACAATACACAGGTGCATTAGTCCAAGTACGTGTAATGAATAGTTAAGTAAAAGGAGCAACATAAAATGCATGTAATAAAACGAAAGGGGTTTGATTGTAGACTGATATACGATAGCATTCGAATGCATTATCTCGTTTTCTGCTAAATGCGAACGGGATAAAAATGTGTTTTATACGTTCTTAAAGTTGAAAAATGCTTTATTAAATTAGACCGCTTCCTAGTCGTGGATATAATTTAGTATGATTCAACGTTAAAAGCTTACCATACAACAAAATCACTCCAATCCAAACTTATTCCACTTTGCCCCATCTAGATACTGATACTCATAACCAACAGGGACATATCAAAGGAATTTGCTTCATAATAGTTTTTCCATCTCAGTTACCATCCCTTGAGCGTGACTAACTAACTGTTTAAAACTAATTTCTGCGTTTTTTGTTATATAGAAATAGCTTTTTGAAACATTGTAGGCAAGCAACTAGAAACCATACACCTCTCTTATATACTTGGTATAATACTTTATATTCCGGTTTAAACCTTTGTCATGTATGTCGTATGAATTTTTTTTGACTGTCGAGCTTCCTATATTAGCTTTAATCGGACAGCAGTACATTGGACTGTCCATTGACGTCATAAGCGGTTTCCTGTCATAAACCTCAAAACACATAATCAAGTATACCTGAGATCCAAATTTAAAGCTACATGCATCGTTTCTCAGTTGAAACCTTTAAGGATAGGATACTATGGGCTTAGTTAGCTATTTAAACTATCAAAAGGCAACTGACAAATTTGAGAGAAACATTAGATGATGAAATATCCGCTACTCATTCCAACTAGACAAAAAATTAGCCCACATCAAAAGCAAGCACGAACACTTCCAAGCTCCTACAAAAAGTTAAAATAATGTTAGAGTTGGCTACCTTCCATCCAATATCAAGCAAACCTTTCCTGAAAAAATCGATATCCCCAGGTTTTCCTGGCAAGTCTTACATACAAATTCTTATGGTAACTATTATTTTCTAAACTTGGATAGTTCAGTCCCATCCTATCCTTCAACCCCTCCAAACATCAAAATGAAGCGGAAAAAAGTTGAATTCCCAGTGGGAAAACAACTATATTTTAAAAGCTGCACACTTCTCAAAACTATTTTGATATCTACACTCTTACAAATATCACTGCAAACCTGCTTCTCGAGCATATAAAGTTGAGGAGGCTGACGCACCAACGCTCAGTAATCTAAACGAGTATCTAAACCAATTACAAGGTTGTCTCATCCACATTACCAACTTTCGGAACGCCAACTTTCACCCATTCAGCGTTCCAGTCATCCTACAGCGGATGAAAGCAGCACTTCAACAGAATGAAAAACGCAAATCTCAAACCATAATATCTGTCCCAGTCGAGCTAAAGCTACCAGTTGAATTGGGAGGAAGTTATTGTCCCACTTCATACTCTCTTTCTAGCTGCGCTAGATGTGGAACTCTTTGTGGGGAAATTGATATGCACAGTTTTGCCGCCTCAACAAATTGGAATTGCGAGGCTGGAATCGCTCTATTTCCACCGAAAAATCTGCTTTCTGCTGACAAAACAAACAAACGCGGCATAAAAATTGAAGACTTGAGATCATATTCCCAAGTGTTCAGTACCAGCAGCAGTACTCGAAGCTACATGGGGGACATGGGATTATCCAAGCTGATCCCATCCTATCAACCGATAAACATCCTGGTTCTGGAAGAAAATGATATAAAAACGGCAACAGCAGCAAAAAACTTGGATGCCAACTTGGAGTTTTGGATGGGCCACTTTCTGGACAAATACTATCAAACAAGAAGAACGGAAATAGCAAGAAACACTTTTTTCTTGTTTAAAACGAGCAGGGCTGAGTGGGACACAATGAAAATCAGCAAAATATATCAAATTAGACCAGGCACAGGTTCCCAAGGAAAGATAGGTCTAGTTCCATCTCAAAGGCTAGAAATTGGAAGCGGGTTTGCCAGTTCATTCCAAATTGGAAGTGTAGATCCGTTCATAGGGGTTTTAGATGACGTTACGGGGTTAATTAGTGGGTATTCATTTTGCGCTCCATTTGGCGACAGTGAAAAGGGAAATCGGCTCATGGATGCATATTCTCGAGCGTGGGCATTTACAATTCTGTCAAACTTGACATTAAGGGTAGGAAGAGATCTGGATGTATGTAAAAATCACAGATTATACACAAATACAGGTAAAATTTCAAAATCAAGCATGATTACAGTAATCGCTCAAAAAATAGGTGATCAGGAATATTCTCCCCTCAAAGTTAAAGATCCTGCTCAAGCCCTTGGCATCATTAGTTGTGGCCCACCTCGACGTGGAGGCCTATCGTTAATTCATTTCATTTCCATTTTCGAAATGAGAATTTGGCTCAGTATTGGAATGATATTCTTTATAATTTTCCCACCAGTTGCATATCTCTTAGAAAGGAATAGCAAAGTCGCAAGAAAGCTCACATTCAAAAGGGTATTTTGTCGCCCTTTCTTCGGCAAACTATGGATTTCGATTGTTGTATTATTGAAGCAAGGTGCCCCACGGCTAATGACAGGGCTAAAATATCCAGCATTGAGATGGGTAGTTGCTCCCACTCTTCTGGTGGGCTTATTATACCATGCATACTTACATCCACAGATTTGCGGAAATAGGTCCCAGGGAAACAATTGGCTACTGGCATTATTGGGATCTGTTTTATAACAACTTTCAAATATTTACAAGGGCACAATTTGACCTCGTTCCAGTTGATTCTAGCATGGAAAGTTTAGCAGAAGCAACTGAGCATACATTCAGCTACCAAGGAACGATGTGGGGTCTAGTGAGCCCGCAGGTAGTTCACTCTGAAATTTCCTTTATTGTCAAAAATGGAGGGCCCAGGATTTCGGTACACCACCAAGGCTACAGATTGGAACGCGTTTATGATAGGTCCATGTTGCATGTAGGGCTTATCAAGCAGATTAAGAATGAAAAGGGAATAATGACTCCGGAAAGGTTTCAGGAGTTGGAAAAACAAATTTTGTTTAAGGAATTGCAACAATGCAGCAGGGTAGCGGTTATTTCTCCCTTTGCAAACAATGAAGGAATATTATGATCAATTGAGGAGGGAATGGAGAAATTTCAATAATATTCGGGTTCATGCTGGCTATCAAATCTTGCATGAACAAAAGATCGGGTTTCATTTATCAGGGTGGATTTCCAATGATATATTAGGAAGGATTGGGGCACTTGAAGGGGCAGGTTTTGGAAAATGTTAAATGAAAAGTATGGCTTTAATGAGGAGGAAGCTTTTGGAGATTCAAGATGGAGAGCGTGGGTAACAAGGGCGAATATGAGCGGAAATATTGTCGTGATATTTATTCTACTCGCGATTGGGCTGGTGGTTGCAGCTTTCACTTTTCTTGTGGAGAAAATCATACAGCTTTGCAAACGCTGCTGCTGTCGAAAAGAACGGACAACACCAACTGAAGCTGTGGATGTGGAGCAGACTATTGTGGAACCTTCAGCGCCACCTCCTTATTCGGACGTTGTGAAGGAGGATGAAAACGATGAAGCGACTGACTCAACGTCTTTGGAATTTCGTTCAACGATACTGGATGGTCTTGTTGCAATACCAGGAAGCCCAGTTCTGGATGAATCTTCTCAGAATGAAGTACTCAACCCTGATTCAAAATTAGAAAGTAAAATTCAAGCAAAGAAATTAACAGATAATATGGAAAACCTGGATGAAATCCTACCAGCGGACGAATTCGATCAAGTTGTCGGGGGTAAAATTGTTCGGAAAGAAATCGGGAAAAAGGAACAAGAAAACCTCGTAAACGACGATGACGAATTTATTCCCACGGAATCACAGAGGCAACCAATGCAAGAGGATGATGGCGACACTTTCGACATTGAAATTGAGACGAGTGAAGTGGTTGAGCAGAAACCAAAGTTAAAAAGTATGGAGTCAGAAGAGTTTGAGGGCTATTTAATACAATGTAACCAGTATATGCCTTTAAATTCACGAAGATGGATTACTAATTAAGCACAGATTTAATGTGCACATATATTACAATATAACTCAAATTGACCGTTATGTCAGTGAAAACTAGGTTAATGCATACTACAAATTGTTACACTATCACTATGGACAGGATGACACTGCAGTAAATTGACAGTTTGACAATGTCAATTGAGTTTACCGAAATTTTTAGCACTTTTTCTTACAAATCTATACATATTGTAATAATACTAATTTTTTGGAAGGGATTCTTCTTTAATTATATTTGTTTAAAAATTAATTAAGTTTGATTATTGGAATAACATGTAAAAGCTTTGATCATTTTAAAATAATATTTTCAAAAAATTATTGGTGATTTGCATTTCATTCTCGGTTAAACGTTATTAATGTTGGCTATGAAATGGCTTTGTAATAAAAAGTTTGAAAAATTCAGAAAGGATTATGGGGCATGGTGTGTCATTTTAGCAGTTTTGAACTTTCTGCTTTTATTAATGATTTATGGTCGCATGAAGCATAAAAGTTTGCAAAAGCTTTAGAAACGATTTTCAACAATATTTTTCCACCATTTGTTACTACTTCCTCATTTTTTTCTGAATTCGTTCGTAATTTGTTTACAAATTTACATGGAAACTCTGTTTGAGTACTTCTTCTTTCGTAATTGCGTGGAAGGAAGGAACAGTATTATTATTTGTCAGTATGACAATTGGATAGAACTGGAAATTATAATCAATCGAATACTACTTTTTTGCAAGAAATGGTGTATAAGTTATCTGGTGAAAATTCATAAACAGTTGTTACAGTTTGATATAGCAAAAGTAATTCCCATAGTTCTTAATTGTTTTACGAATATCTGGAGAGGTAAATTTATGAAGGTTTTGGAATAGCTTAACAGTTTTGTTTTATCGTTATATTTATTATTTAAATGGCGTCTATGAACTCTTAAATGTTAAATATAACGCTCGAGTAACATTGCGGTATGCATGTTCTAAAAACAATTCCTCGTTTCCCAGTATACCTTTTAACTTGCACGAAAATAGATAAATATTTTTTGAACAACGGAAATGCGTGAGTTTTGACGCAAACAACTTTCGGTTAATAGCAAATAGCCAACCAATGAAATAAGGCACTGCGTATTATATTGTAAACATTTCGTTGTATTCAGGATGTAAACAAATTTTCAGTTTTCAAGAATGTGGACTACTTGGTTAGTTACACTTGAGGTTAGATGAGAATGACTACCACTTATTTTTACATTGACATTATTCTGCTAATCATTCATTGTTTTCACAAAACAAGGGGACTCTACAAGCCAACATAGTTAGTTAGAATTGACAACACCTTAATCTTTATTAGAAAACCCGTTCTTCTCCGCAAGATGAATCTCACTAAAAACGAAACCGTTGAAAGCCTACCTGCAGGTTTTTGTTATTTAATAGACTTGGACGAAACTCAAAAGGAGTGTGCAATTCAAGATCCCGCCATCTGCATTTCCTGTCCAATCGTTGGAAGATATTTTGCAGGTGGGGAGCATGTTCGTGATTACAATTCTTTGGGCCATGTTTTAATTCTCTGCATGTGGGTTCTCACTGTCGTCATTGGAATTTTGGGAATTTTCACAAATTCTCTCATCGTTGCAGTGATGAGATACAGAAAGTGTTATCGATCATTTGACTTCCTTATAATGGCCCTTGCCTGCTTTGACTTGTGGTGTTGTGCATCTGCACTCACGGGAACTTCCGTGCATTCTGCCATTTACCGTATGTCACAATTAAAAATTGGTTGATTTAAATTAAAATAAATTCATACATTTTGCCCGTTTTTAGAAAATTGGATAGACAAGGGCAAGGGGACAATGTATGTCTCATTTGTTTCAACCTCTGCTACTTTATTTGGTAAGTTAAATGTGTGAATAATAAAGTTTAAATTAATTGGAAACTAAGTAGCATGTTTTAAATAGGTCGCACTGGATCAACTTATATGGCCATGTTAATAAGCATCGAGCGTTTTGTGGTAATCAAATTTCCTTTTCGATCTACTTGGTTTACATCAACCAAAACAACATTACTTGTGGTCACGGTTCTGCTCTTCTCATTCTTCCTAAACCTTCCCAGATTTCTCAGTTATCGTGTGGAATACAATGACTATGAAAACCTCAACATTTCAAGTCTTGCAGGTTTCCAGTATCTCATAAAACCGACAGATGTGTATACCAACTTTTATGTGCATTTTCGGAGCATTCATATTCTCTTGGATTTTTGGCTTCCTTTGCCTATTTTGTTGGTGTTGAATTTGCTATCATATTTGCAGGTAAGTCGCCCATGTTCAAGCATTTCTTCTTTAAGGAATGTGGCTTTCCTGAATAACATAATTATTTATTTCTGCAAAAGATAAGAAAAATCCAACACCACCGAACGGAAATGAAACTAGTTCAACAGAAGGAAGTTGAAGCTATGAAACTGTTCTTACCTGTGGTTATTGCACTATTTGTATCAAATATTTTGCCAATTATGCACACGCTTTCAATTGTTTTGAGAAAAACGTGGTATCGGGAATTGGGCATTGCCGTGGGACTTTCTGTTGTTATTAATGCTGCGGTTAATTTCTTCATTTATTGGTATCAGAGGTCAACATTCAAGTCAGAAGTAAAGGCCGTCATTTCGCAATGGAATTTCCTGAAACCTGCTAGTCAAGAAGGGGTGAAGCAGAGGGAAGGAAAAAGTGAAACTGAAACTTGTAAATCGTCCCAAACTAACATTTTCTAAGTGATTGCAGGCGAGAAAACATACATCTGTCAAATATTTTATTGCATTCTTTTTATTTAATCAATAATGTTAAATGTTACTGTAAATTCAATTTTATTTATTCACCATGAAATCCTCAAAAGGAAATTACAATGCGGAATTTTATTTCATTTACGGATATTATGAAGTCAGCATAACTAAATTTTCAACTTTAAAAAAATCCACTCACAAACTTTTATTCAAGTTTATTGGTTACTCAATACTTAAAGTTGATCTTTCATTATCACCGAGTAATCCTTTGGGATTCTGAAAAAAATCTCTGCGAGCAGAGAATTGTCCGGAGCACATTAAAATTTATGTCTTTACACTAGGCTCACATCACATGCCACATGCCTTACAAGAACGCTCTGCTGTGGAGCTCTGAATGTTATTTTGTGCAGGTCATTTGACAAGGAAAAATATGACAAATGATGAGCCATAGCATAGAACAGAAAACATTTTTAAACATTCAAACAGTCACAAACATTAGGAGATTGCACGTTGCCAATATTTATGAATGAAATGAAAACTTTGATAAGCTCTGAAGTCTAAGTAAAGTGGAATCTTTTTGATTTAGAACACCGATAATTTTTTAAATATTATACAAGAGTAACGTTACAAAATATACAATTTCAAATTTGTAAGAATACTTGCCATGTGCCGAGGTGAAAGAACAACAACCATTTCTAGTTAAGGTAGTACTACTATTACTCGCGTCAGCGAATGCTGCTATAAGGCCACTAGTTAAGCCGTAGATAGTCAGGGCTATTGAAATTTTTGAAAATGTCATTTTTATTCTTGGTGTAACGAGAACTGTGCATTTATCAAGCAACGCACTGCCTTTATTTCAGTTCAGATATGTATTTTGGTTACGATTCAATGAACTTTTTTATCAGACACACAACTGTCCAGATTACACACAAGTTACTGTATGCAAAATAAGATAGCCCATTTAGTATTGAAACCAAATCAATACATTTGCATGAATATTTATATATTTATTCACATTGCAATATTTAATCTCTTCGAAGTACACTCGAAGTTTCTGAATTGGGAATCCTGATAACCTCATTTGATGGCTTTGAGCAACCTCTGACCAGAGCGCATACATTTCCCCTATCGTGATCCAAACCCAATGTCCTCGTGTCCCTGACGATTCCAGGGATGAATGAAGTTGTATTCTCAACCTGAATGCAGACAGATGTTGCATCCCTTCTAAAAATCTCCCAGCGTTCCACGCCATTGATCACAAGAGACCTGACCGTGTCAATTAGGGAGTTTGAGCAGCTATCAGGACTACCAGTTGTGTCAAAATGTCGAGTAAGGGAGTCTGTTATAAGCTCTAGCTGGTAGAAAAGGGTTAGTGCAGGAGTCTTATAGTCGCTAGGTTCTCCAGTTTGTTTGAGACAGAAGACTTTCCCAGCCACATCAGGAGCGAGAGGTTGGTAGTCACCAACTCTTTCTTGGAAACGAAATTCAGCCAGACCAGGTGACTCATTGGACCACCCAGACACGAAGAATATCCACCTATTTTCAAACAAGTTAACCACATATTGAAAACCGTTTTAACTTTCAATTCATTTGGATTAAGAATAACTTTCATTGAATAATTATCAACTTACAATCCCTTAACGCTCACATCTGTCGGTTAAATCTCTTGAAATGAGCAATCATCTCTCGCATTACCCATTCGGCAAGTATATCCCATCCCATTGCTACTGCAAACCGACCAGTTGGTTTCCCAGGAGTCATTCTCTGGAATTATAAATGCAATGCCGAATAAGCAAGTCAGAAGTATACTGGTAAATTTACCCATTTTTATAAGAAAGCTGTATATAAAGGTGTTATTATGACAAATTTGCAGCGTTTCAAAGATTTTCCGGCTCCAATCTAATGACTCTTGCAACGAATGTGTCTTTATATACCACAAATTTATAATGCTTTTATGCTAAACAAATATTGTGATATGACATGGCAATCATGACATATATATCGATTTGCTTCCGTTCTACCTAATAACAGGATGTTATTATAAAAACATAACGAGAAAATGAGGATTGAATTGAGTTGAGAATCACAAAATGAGTGATTTAGCGAGTAACAAATAAGATTACTTAGTAATTCCCCTTTTCTTTCTTCGGCTGTATTTAGAAACAGTCATCAATCACTGTGGAATGCACATAATATGTCATGTGCAAAAAATAACAAGTAGCATGTAAACAAATTTATATAGGTGGCACAGGACGTATGGAATGATTGATGAATTCACTTTGCTCATCACTCAGATTGTTATTCCCATTTTAGTTCATCGCTTTATGCTACTGTGTTTTGAGTATCAGCTCAGTAACCATAATCTTGTGGTGTTTTAACAGAATTGATTGATAGCGTGATAAGGATGAACTGCTTATCATGGAATTGATTGAAAAATGATTAAAAGTATGGCATGGTTTAACAATAATGCTGAAATAAAAGAATTTGGTTGGATATGCAAGATTTCAGCACTTCAAACAATGTATTTGTTTATTGTTCTTTAACTATTTCATACTCGATTATATTTATACCCATAAAAGTAATTTTACTTTATGTACACAAGTAAGAGTTTTTGGTTTCAGAAGAATTATGTTTTTTGCAATAAGAGATCCCGATAAAAAATTAACACAAGTCACGAGGTAGAATTAGGGATTGCAAAACATGAATACAATTACACAAACATAAAAGTAAACCAGAAATAACCTACTTGTATATGAATATATTTATCGATAAAAAATGTCATGAAAAATTATATTTAATACTATACTCCAGCTCAACAAAATTGTGAAAGCCCAGACCCTAATCTTGAATCGTCATCAAAGAAATTAAAAGGTTCTTTCATTTTTTCTAAGAAAATTCTAGTTTTGCAGACTATGCACTAGTTTCTCAACAAATTGAAGCCCTTCATACTTTGGGGCACCATGAACGCAAAACTTACCTTGGAGCAGTGTTGAAAGACGATTCTGATTTACTACGTCCAGGGCACCATTCAATGTAGTAAGTCTTCTTCTGGCTTGATTTGGCTTCCATTCATAATCAAAAGTACGTGCTGACATTTTTACGAAAAAAGTTGTCTTGGTGGAGCCACACAAGAACCCTCCCAAAAACCCCTAACTGCGTCCGATCTAGAAATGCTAGGCATTGTGCATAAGCCACTACCATACCCTACCGGAGGAGCCGAAGACTGTTCGTTAATTCTTTAATCGCTGGAAGAAAACTTCATTTGAAGTTGCAAAGTCTTCCGGTCAGAGCCTCTTGAGACGTCTGAAGAAAAAGATCAGCCACCAAGTCAAACATAATCTAAATTTTTTCTATCTACTTAGTGTTGTAGCTAATTAAATTTGCTACAAAACTGCTATAATCGATTTTGTTGTTTAGACTTTTCATTAAAATAAAATGCATTTTTATTGCCACCCGTAGTCAACGCAGGGGTTCTCTAATAACGCATAAAAGCGTTATAAATTTGTGGCATATGAAGACATTCGTTTGCAAGATTCATCAGATTCGAGCCACAAAATCTGTGAAACGCTGCAAAAACACACGACGATTTAACGATTTCATACTCTATTATATTTATACACATG
>LJIJ01001802.1:0-36175 GCA_001718145.1 Orchesella cincta
AAAAAGCCTTTCAATGTAAACAACCTTTGAAAATAAAGCCGGTTCTGCACCAGCCTTTTGGAAGATAAAGCTTTTTTATGTAAAACACCTTGTGGAAGAGTTAAAAGCCGTTTCAGAACACCTGTTGAACGAATAAAAAAAGCGTTCATGGTAATCTTTTTTGAAGTTAAAAGGCTGATTCCGTGCCAAGCTATCGAAAATCTGATAACTTTTGTAATGGATGAAGTTCAAAGATTATGATCGTTACCTTTAGAAAAAGGGACCGCATTACTGTATTTATTTCTTATTTTCTGGAATGTAGTTAGATTATTACCTGGAGAAACTTGCTGAAGAAACGAACGTTTGAGTTTTTTTTTTTCAAATTCCAAATTTATTACATCGATGCTAATTTTTAATGAGAAAAAATTAGGCAACCACGGTGAAAATCCTTTTTGCATTTGTGTCCAAAATTTGGTGGGCGGCGGGCTTTCTTTCTTCGCGTCGCTGATTATTTTCAATTGTGTTGATTGAACGTGAAGTTTCTTCTAAGGTGTGTTTATGGGGCCCATGGAGGCCACATCTTTGCAGGGATGTAAAAATTGCGTTATTCTTTGATTCTTCGCTCAGATTCCAGTAAAAACCTTAATCTGCTGCTTCCAATTTTTGGACCAACTAATAAAAAATTTAACGCAAGAAATAAAACACGTATTATTTAATTTTTCGTCAGGTTTTATTTTCACAGGGAAATATTTATTTACCGGTGCCAAACAGTGGGTTCCGTTGATAGGGCGTTACCCCGAACCAAAGTAAAACTTGTATTTTTTAGTGATTGCGATTCAAAAACCAGACAAGTTTCTATGGTGGCACAGTAGGCCCAAAGTGGTTCAGAAGGTGGAAAGGTTTCAACCTCATTTCTGTTTTCAAAAAGGAACAATGTTTTTTTAACTGTTTCAACCATTAAAGCCTACTATAAATTTCGGAAAGAGTGTTTAAAGCCTAATATGGCAATTGGGTTGGGCGAGAATCTTGAGCTTTCACTGAACGAGGAGGTTAAAGTTGAAGTGAAGCTACAAATTGGGAAAGATTTTGGCATTTGCATGTTCGTTTAGATGTTAATATCACGATTATTTGAGTATTTCAAGTCTACATTGTGTACTTTTTTTATTTTGTAGATGGGATAAAAATTAATTTTCTCCTTTGTGATTGCATAGAAAAAATTAAAAACTTGGATTATTTAAAATGGCCAACAAAGACAAATTATAATTTTGGTTTTAAGGGGAAAAAGTTTTGTGTTTCATGCAAAAATATTAACTAATTAACCCCCAAAAAATAAACTATTTAAATGCTATTTAAATTGGACCACGCAAACATCATTCCAATTGAAAGGAAATTGCTTGGATTTGGGAATCTGCGTTGATACGGAAAGGTTCTGATTTTTCCTTCAATTATATAATATCTAATGAATAAGTTACTGCAAGTAGTTTCAAACGGTTTTTATACATCCCAACAACTGGATTGGTTGGAAGCTTGGATTAAAATTTTACTTCGACCTTGTCCCATTACCTGTGACCTTCAACAAGGTCCAACAAAGTGTTTTTTTCTTTTTCATTGATTCAACAGTAATCGGGATTAGGTTAAGGAAGAATTTAAAAAAGCAAACGGTTTTAAAGTTTATTTTGTTGATCCCCAACAGGGAACGAACAAAACTAGGTTTATTCCAAGAGAAAAAATTCCTAAACAATTTTATCAATGAAGTGAACCGTTTTTTAAGTCAAAGTTTTTTCCCTTGGGCCAAACCCCATTACGAAAATTTTGATTTATGACTGTAGAACAGCAAACTGCCCCCATGTAGATTGTACGTAAAAAGGGACCACCTAAAAAAACGAAAATAAACATGCCATTCTTAAGTTCAATCGGAGCTAATTTGAACTTTAAACCTTCCCCTCGGGTAGTTTTGAATGGCGGGTTGAGGATTGGTCGTAAAGATTGCTGATTGTGAGATTGAAATTGGTGAAAAAGTTTTGAGGTAGTTAGGTGATCTAAAATATATTTGAACTGGGAATTGGGATGATTTCCCAAAATGAGAAACTAGGCAGAATTCGTGCAAGTCGGTGAAATGATTTTATGAGTTAAAAAACAATTAGCGGAGAAAAACAAGTTGTGTTTAATGTCAAAATTTAAATTATTTAACTGTAACGCAATTCTGGAAAATGTACTTTTAACTGTTTCGAAACTTACGCAGGAATTTAAGGGAAGTTATAAAGAATTGTTTGCAAAAATGGAAAGTAAAGACAAATGGGATGATTAAATGTTGTGAAAAACTTGACAATTTTAAGCTAACGCGTTAGAAGCGAATAACGAGGGACCCAGGAAAATACAGTCGAACGAGGTTTTTTTTATTACTTTTTCAAAGACAATTGATTAATGTGAAACTAAAAATTTAACCAGTGACGGCTTAGAGTAGATGGAACTGTGAAACGGGGACAAATCTAAAATTAGAAACAAAAACCCCTTGTAAGACGATGTTAACAAGTATTCCACTTTCAAAAAGATCAAAAGACCAGGTGGAGAATGTAAAAACTCAAACCTTTAACTTTAAATAATTAAAAAAATAATAAATTTGGTCACTTTCGAAATGGGAAGGATATATTTTTGGTCAATGAATAAGATGGTAACAATTTTAGTAAAAAAGTATGCTAAAAATTAACAAGGATTTGATGCGGGATTAAAAATGTCAAAAGCACCCAAAATGGTACAAAGGGCACTTAAAAAAAGCGTTTTCTAGAAAAAATTGGTGAATTAAATGGAACGTAAAAAGTTTATATTTTTTTCCTTGTAGTTTTATATTCCTGCCTGCATAAAAAAACTTAAAAAATCTTGATTACATATAAACAAGGACTGTTTCCCTTAGTTTTTTTTGGAAAAAAATCCCATGGGAAGTTTTAACTTAACCTTGGTGACTGATTCAAACCAGCCAAAAAATTCCTAATTTTAATATTTTTAACCAGATTCCCAAAAAAAAGTTTATTGGTTAAATGAATTTTGGTTTTTGTTCGTAGCCACCACCTAAAAAAGCATTATAAAAACAGATTGGTTAATTTATTGTCTAGAAACGATTTTCAGGGAAGATTTCTTCCCTTTAAAAAGCTAAAGCCATTTTTGTCTGTAACGTAAACCGTTACACAAAATGGACGTCTTGATCAAGGGACGTTTTCAAAAGGAACTCTTGGATAGTTGATTCAGGTAATTAATTTACGTGATGGTTATGGTGCAAGGGGGCCAAAAGGTGATGTTTCATTCAGCTGACTATTCCTTTTAACTTTTGAGGAAAATTTATTGATTTTTTTCAAACATATTTAATGTTATTTTGAAAAAAATCGGTTGAAATTTTTTAGGGAAGCTTGACTTACTTTTTTTTTACGAAACCCAAATTGTTCACAGTCTTAGTTGTCAAAAATTGGACCCAAACTCTGTACCTATTTATTAATAGTAAGCTAAGGTAATTGTTATCTTTTCAAAGATTATTACGGCTCGGTTAAATTCAAATTTCGATGCATTCGTTTTTTGTTTTTGGCCAATCAATATTAAAAATTGCTTATTCGGTTTGTTTCCGATCGGCAAAGTGTAAGGGATTCAATTAAAAAAACTTTTTTTAAAAACTTTCAGGTTAACCAATTATATTCATAGATATAAGTTTACCTTTTAGCAAAAAACTAATGTTACACCCGCTTGTGTTTCCCGTTCAATACATCTATTTATAAATATTTGTTAAATTCCATAAAAGCCGACCTTGACAAACCTTCTCAAAATTCTTAAATCATTTGGCAGGGCAATTATGAGCTTTAGAATCTTGCTTCAATCTAGTCGTAGGAAACTCCAAGTTTCTGTTTATTTTTTGGAATCTGATTTCTACCGAATTGGAAAGCATTTTAATTGAAACCGGCTAAAATCGAATTATTGTTTTCGGGCCGGATGAGGGGGACCAAGTAATACGGTTTCGTAAAAGGTAATTCCCCAGAGCAAGTGACTCTACATTAAGTAAAGCGTTACGATGTTAAGCACTTTCTCAGGATTACTTTTGGATAGCAACTTAACTTAAATTTTTTGGATTAGTTAAGAAGAAAAAAAAAACAAAGTCAACTCAAGGAAGTCATCCGGAACCCCGCTACAACATAAATTACTCAGTTAGTAAAGAACAAGTAAAAAAACCCGATGCACAGTGTTTTCAATGACATTCTGTTCCCCGCAGTAACTTTTCCTCACTATCCCGCCAAAACCAAGCAATGGTCCGGGCTTGCTTTTCAAAGGTGACCCAACAATTTTTTCCAACCTTTGTTTAAAGGCAACTTTTTCAAACTTTGGCTCAGGCCCAAAACCTGAATTCTAAGTAGACCCTTCTACACGATTGCGAAAGTTTTTTTCATTGCTTGAAATTTTTTTCGTCTTTAACTTAAAGGCAGTAGTGTAGATAGGGCCTTAAACCGAGAACTGGGAAGATAACAGGGATAACCATTGGAATTCCTTTGGGTTAAAATATGGACGTTTTCTGGTATCGGATCGGCGAACAACTTTTTTCAGGTTCTTCTTTCATTTAAAACTGATGGTAAAAAGGCCTTTAAATGGAGAGAACGTAAGAGAAAAACCGTATGTTATCCCTGTGTAAAAACAGGTTTTTTCTGAAAAAACACTTGTCAGATTAAAGAAACGCATGCATGGAATAAGGGGACCACGTCCCACCAAACTTATTATGGGCCACTGGTTGACATTGTTTCTTCAGATATGAAAAAGCGGCTTAAGTTTTCAACAAGTAGGATTTGGGCAATATAACCAATCAGAAAAAAAGGCTAAAAAACAAACGCTTTAAGAAAGGAAATTAAAAAATCAAAAACAAAAATTGCTAAATTCATGTGTATCCTAGTTTAAAGGCAAGCATGGAAAATGTGGAGAAGATAGTGTCTTTTTCTTTTACCAGAATTGATTTCTTTTAGAAAGGCGTTGGTCGTTACGGTCTTAGCTGTAATTCAATAATTTTTACATGTTTTTTTTGCCAAAACAATTGATTCATTAATCTGTTCAAAACCGGAACCAACTTTGAAAAAAATCACCCCACCGCACTGTTTTTTCAGTATAAAAATAGTTCAATAACCGGTAGCAAAAATATAAATAATGCGGAATTGGAAACGGGTTTATTTAAAAATTTTTGAAACATTGATTCCCTGGGCTGAATAACTTTACTCTAACAGTAAAATAATAACGAAACATATCCATTTTAAAAAAACGTTTTGTCATTCAGTAGCTCAGAAAACAAAAAAAAAAATTTGGCTAGCCTCTTTATGTTTTTCTTGCAATACCATAAATTACGGGTAATCAAAATTTTCTTTTATTTTTACGAGTTTTGCCGTACCAAGCGTGTAAGCAAACATTTTTTGCTGCTGAAAATAGGAAAGTTAGGCAGTTTTTAAGTCTTCAAACGCAGAATAAACATTAAAAAAAGTTCGTTTTAAATTTTTTAGTCTAAAATGATAACTGCCCCCAATAACTCCAAAAATTTTACTTCCATGCCAATTTTCAAGGTTTTGCATTTATTTGCAAAACCTTTCCAAAACCAAAATTTTCGGTCATCTTTTGAGGGTTTGGGCAAATTGGCAAGGAAAAAGCCTTAGCGTCCACAAGTGGAAAAATCAAACTTAATTGGACGATCTCAGCGGTCTCAATTTTTATACGGGTGCTTTAATTGCATGGCAGTATTCCGTTTTTTGTTCGTTACTTTCGTTATCCACGAGTCCCTTTTTTATTTATTAGCAAACACGACATTTGTCTGCTCCAATATTGCGGCATTATTCTTTGTTAAGGGAATTCAAAATTGCAAACTTGAATTTTGTTGTGCCATGAATTATCTAAATAAAGGTGTTTCCAAAAATGAAATGAAGTTAACACCCGAACTTGCAGTTGACATTGTTGTCACTAGTTTAATAGTTTCAGTTCCATTTTTAACCTTAGTTACTTTTATTTTTCCATGTCATCAGTTTTTGTCTGGAGTAATAGGGCTTCTTTTCCCTTCAACGTGTTCAACCATTTTCTTTCAGTTTTTGTCGTACTTATTTGAAACCATACTATTTCTTCCAGCTGCAATTTTTGCAGGATTCCATGCAATCATTTGCGCGGCATCGATTACCAACGTTGGTTCAGAGCTGAAAGCGTTGAGGTAAGGTACTTTCACCGTCTTTATTAATTGACAGACATTTAGTTTACAAAACTATTTTTTAGAAAAGGGATAACACTGGAAGCAAACCAAATGGCCTTGTTTACATCATACAGAAAGTGTCAGCTTTTTGTTATTCTTGTCAACAACATTTTACAGCTTTATACTCTACCTGCAATCCAACTTGGCGCAACAGGAATGATAATATCAAGTCTGTATTCTGTCATCATGTCAAATGGAAGTATTCCTGATTGGCTGTTCTTCTTTATTTTAGTCTTTCTGTGTCAAGTGTTAATTTTTATTCTCGCACTGCTTGACCTCTGCTCTCGAGTTTTACTGCTTTCAAAAAAGGTGCTAAAACACTGGGAATCTCAGTCTTATTCTAAATCAAGTTTTAATCGGAAATATGTAAGGTCGTTTGTACCTCTGCGTATTTTTATGGGACCTTTTCACGTCGTTGATCGTGGGAGGGCACCATCGCTAATAAGATTTTGTCTACAAAGAACAATATTTCTTATTGTGAAAGGTAATACCGTGAGATATACCTAGTTGTCATGAACAAATACTTTATCAGAATGCTACTTGGTACTTGAAACTTAATCATTTTAGTTAAATTCGTATTCGATGTCAAACTCATGCCAAAAGTCGCTCTAAACGGCATGTGTGGTTTAAAACTTTGCTACATGTTATAGACTATGAAAATCGTTTAGTAATTTTATTAACATTTTCACTTAACTATAAATTAGGTTACAACCATTTTATTGTTTATTGAGTAAAAATGTTATTTAATCATTTTTTCAAGAGTTAAATCAGGCGACCGTAAGAAAAATCTGCACACACAATGGTGATTAAAACGAAACTAAATTATCTTTATATAGATTACAACAAACAGCAAATGAATTTGAAAGCTAAACTAAAATTTAAGGTAATGGCCAAGCTGGGAAAACCTTATGTTCTCATTTTGCTGTAACTTTCAACTTTCGCGTCACCAATTTATGCTTTCGTAAGGGGGAAAACAACAGTATTTTTGATGACAGGACATGATGAAAGATGTGTTTCTAATTTTTGTCAGATTTCTTCATGGTTTATTCGGTATATTTCCCTATATGTTTATTAAATGAGGTAATATACATCAGTAATCCCGGAATTTTTTAAGGACGTTTGTGCAATAAATTCGGCCAAAAGTATCTCGTCAATATCTCATCAAAAACAACAGGTTTTAATTTTTAGCTAGTGTTTAAGATTTTTTCTAGACCAAGCTCTAGACGGTATTCAATACTTAACATTAAATTAAAAACTAACTGGCATAATTAAATTAGTTCAATTTAAGTATTTAAACAATGCTGTTCGAAGGTAAAGAAGTTTTTAAAATAAAAGTTATTTTAACAACCTTATCAGAATAAGCGTATTGTCGTTATTACATCTACAGTTCTACCAGGAATCATTTGGTATTAAGATCCTGAAAACCGGCAGTTTTCATATGATTCTGCCTAACACGATGTTTATTTATCATTATTTTACGTGGAAAGATTTGATTCCGTTTGAGATAGACGTTGACATGTTTGTTTTTCATTTCGTTGTCAAGTCATTTCATTGTTAATTAGCAGGTATGTGCTTATGCCCGAGAAACGAAAATTAATACATTTTCAAAAATATGAGTAAACATATATTTGTCAAATGACGTATTGAGTGACACGAATTTGGCGTAAACTTATTTGGGCATATTTTGAAGTAAACAGTAATTATAAATTAAATTAAAACCAATCATCCAAAATCATTGCGCTAGGTTACTAGTTAACATTTGTTGATGTCCTTTAGATTATACCCCAAGTTTCCTTAAAACTCGTCCATATCTCTGAGAATAAAACAACAGATTTTAAGCAATATGAATTATCTTTACAGAGGTTGTCGCCATTTAGTTGGGCTGGCCCTAAATTAATTTGACATTATTAAACTGGGCTTACCAAATATCTTAACCGCTAGATAAATTTAAGAAACCGAAAAACAACAACAAAATGATTAATTGTAACTAAAAGCAGTCGTCGGTGCAGTGTCTTTCAGAAAGCAACTGTATTCTGCTTGATCTTAATTAAGAATACAACCATTTAAATTTGAGAAATCTCTTTCAAAGGATTTAATACACGTTTGGCTGAAAGCAGTAACTATGTTGACACAGTATCAAAGATTGTTTATTGCGTTACTAAAGCTAGCTGAGTTCACTGGAGTCCTGAAGTTTACTTGGGATAGCAGGTCACAAAGACTAAAGCTTCTGAATCAAAAATTAATTTCAAAAGCCAATGTAAAATGTCAAATTCATACGGTATTAATCATATTAGTAGCTCTTCAAACAATTGCTAACCACAACGTAATAATATCAAGTTACTCTCTAACACAGAAGCTTATAGTTGGTGTCTGCGTCTCAAGCCTCATCTGTCTTAACAGCATTCTGAACATTTGCAATATTCATTTTTCAGAACTTGTGCTTTGTATTAATGGAATCTTACAATTTGATGCGTTATATAATACAGGTTTTACTTTAATATTGGATGTCCTATTAAGTATTAAAATTTCCAACATTTATTTCATTTTAAAATTCGTTCTAGGAAGCTTCAAGAGCAGAAAACGAACTTTTATTGAATCAGTCAACTGCTTACTAGCTTACCTTATCCCTGGATCCGGAATAGTTCTAACTTTTTTTTTGTTTGACTGTCTCCACTGGTGGAGCCCTTGTAAGCCTTCCCTGATTGGCTATTGGTTACTTCCTGAATGCCAACAGGAATGGTCTCGCCACTTTTTATTAGATTTCGCTGTTAAATCTTTCATGTTTATTTTCAACCACTTAATATGGCAGATTGGTGCAAACATCGTAGCTTTAATGATTGGAGGAATTCTAATTCTCTGTACGATGACACTGAGAACTCATTTAGATATATTTATGCATCATGCTTTTTACAAAAATGACGGAGATATGTATAGGATTGTAATCATTTTCCGCTGTATACAAATTTTGGCCGTTTCTTTGAACGAGATAATTCTTAACATTGTACTTGCGCTTGTACTTATGACAATTCTATTATCAGCCTTTGGCTTGGTTGCACTTGTAAGGTTTCCTTGGACAGCTGAATATTTAATACCTCTCCTAGCTGTAGGAATGCTCTCGTTGGACTGTCTGTTTATTATCATATTCATTTTTGGAGGTATGGTAGCTGTGCATTCAAAATCTAAACAAGTAAATCGGGAGTTCACTATTAAAACAATGCAGATGATTAAGTGTATGAATTTTAAAAATAAGAAATACATAAAGCAATTTACCAAGTCATGTACTCTTATAAAGATTAAGTTAGGCCACGATAACTATCTAGATGCGCTGACTCCCCTTAACTGCTTGAATTATGTGGTAAACCTAGCTGTACAGTTGCTACTTATTGGAACCTAAATTTATAACGATGTAATGCTATACAATTATATATAGAACTTAAAATTGGAGGCACATTTTAACCAAAACTTAATATTGAGAAAAAATACTATGTCTACATGAAATTCTAATAAAGAATAACAAATTCTCATTCTAGTAAATTTTTAAAACATTTTAGCTTTTTAGGAGAAAAACAAATCTATTTTTATAGCAGGGAGGAAAGGTAAAGCGAAATTTTTCAAACTTTTTGTTTTTGTATGCTTAAACTGTTTTCGTTATAGATAGTAGTATAAAAAGTCTTCAAAGAAATATACCGAAATTAAACTATTTCCTTCTCGCTCTAAATAATTTACGCTACTGAAATGGAAAACAAAACGTTTGGTATGGAAAGCATAGGTTATTTTAAAACAAAAGCAGTATACGTTAATGAAGGCATGCTTACTATGTATTGTGAAGTAGGTCAAACGCTTTAAAGGTAGTTTTACCTACTCGTGGAAAATAGAAAAAGGGTAATCTTGGAATGAAACATTCAAGGAAAATTATGACCCTGTTAGGCAGTATAAGTTACCACAACTACCCAACCACTACATAAGTTTAGAAAAACGTAAGATGCATGTTAAGTCAAACTAATTTCCACCATATTATATTTTTAAATAAATACTGAAAAAGAAAAAATCATGATCCATTCCCAAAACATGGATATTATAATTTTTAATAAACATAAATTTGATTATTAACATTTCACTTAATTATATCTAACAATATTAACAGCGATGTTGACAAATTGATACAGTAAAGGATTGATATTAAATATACCCAATTCAGTGTTGTGTTTATAATTTAAATTATCATGGTTGGACAATTATTTGTTAAAATAAACTATATTAAAAAATTTATGTTTTACCCACTGCCATTTATAAAAAGTACTTCTATTTCGTTAACGAAAATTCAGCTAGTGAACAAGTGCGAAATCGCTAAACTAAATCCCCTTAACCAAAAGATACCAGTAAATTCATGAGAAAATCAACAGTTTGTTGTTCAAACAGAAGAAAGTTTCCTCGGTCAATTGAGAAGTACGGGTGAGCAAAATGTGCCTGTAGCGGTTTCAAAGCCATCATTTCCTTCTCCATTTTCTTTCTCATCCGCTTCTCTGCTTTGCATAGCTTTTTCATTCCGTTTAGATACTTATCCGATTTTTCTTTTGCTGCCACAACGAACATCGTCTCAATAGCTTCAAGCACGTGGGCAAATATCGTAGCAATTGGGAGCAGCAAAAATCCTGGCTGCAGAATCCTATCCCAATCACGTAAGCACCAGTAACCGCGATGACGAGAGTAAAAGCGTGATGTTGTGTGATGAGAATATGGTTGTAGAATAAATTAATCCTGTTCATTAGTAAGTTGAATTGGTGGTACGTTTTCATATAGGTTTCTTCACTTGTCAGGGTACCAAGCCGGGTTGTCAGCTCCGCTGTTAAATTTTTCCATCGGATGGCCACCAGCTCTAGCATTTCTAGCCAACAAACATTACACTGAAAGTATAGAACCGCAGCCATATCATTAACAACAATGACATCACCACATTGAACCGCGCAGTAGCCAACAACTGGAAGGGAAACTATTATCAAACTTAGTGGGAATTCAAACTCAAATATATCTGTGATCAGTATTCTTTCTGGAGAGCGTGGGTAAAGAAAATTAAGCCCATAACACATTGGAAAGAAAGCCGTCGAGACTGTTACTAAGGATTCTGCTGTCCGATTCCAACGCTTGGCGGGTCGATATCTTTGTACGTAGTCGTTGAAGCGTTCTAAGAAAATGAGATCAAATTTAAATTTCAAAAAATAACGATTTAATAGGAAATTATTTACCTTGATATGCCAGTGCATTTTCCAGCATCATGTTAAACATACTAACAAGTTCAGATCGTTGCCATACTACATGAACCCAGCATCCCCAAGTGAGTAGGATAACGCCGCCGTACATCATAAATCCCACACACTGTAGACTTTGGACAGCACTATCTTTCGGAATGTAACTCACGTCGTGAATTTCTGAATTCCCATTTTCCTTGTTTGAAAAAACGGCATTGACAACATAGTAAAATACAACGATAACGTAGGGAATTATACAAAGTAGAGTGCACAAGGCGAAGAAAAGCTTGTAATTGTTCGGGGTTACTATCATTCGGTCAGCCTCATCGTCCCAAGCGACGACACTTGTGAACGAGTATTTGAGAAGTTTTATACGCCATCTCAATACACGACGAAATTTTGGAGATATCATTGTGGAGCTTCTGATAGAGGAATGAACACAATTTGGGAACAAATATCAGTTGATTTTTCTTATATATCAGGTACTCGACGAAGTTGTACTCAAAACCGGTTTAAATATTATTTGACTTATTCATATTAAAGCAAACATTTTCCAGTTTTGACTTCCTTGTATACAACCTTTTGGATTATTTACGAAAGCTTAGCTTTTGTACAGAATTAAACACGGTAGGCGCCAGTAGTCTGGATTTCCTTTCCGTGTAATTTAAATGATATTTTAAGGTAGCTTCCTTTTCATACCTGTCTAAAAACGGAAAGTGGTAGTACAAAGGGTATTTACTTTCAACTGTTTTCAGAGAAATATTAGAAAATCCAGATGAATACTTCACTGAATTATAAATCAGTCTGAATAAGTACTGAATTATGAGAAGGTACCAAACTTCAAGATATGTTCTATTTTTTACATGGTAGAGGAACATACTGACGAGGATATGGTTCAGAGGTGAAAATCGCCGATTCGGCTGATACTCATGGAGAACATTCATTTGCATGAGAAATAAACATACCTAGAATATGGGGTGGTCACCGACAAGCATTTGTAAAAAGGGGGGAAATTCATATTTTTACGGAAACCCAACTTCCTTATGGGATTTAATATGGGAAAGTCCAAATTTTTAGGGGTCTACCCTAGGACGATTTTCAAAATATTTCAAATTTTCGAAATTGTACATGTTTAAGCGAAAAGGAAAAAACAAGCAGAAACAACCATTGGAAACGATCTGAAATCAGATTTTGGGTACACAACACAGTTTTTGAGAAAATCGAGATTCTTGAATTCGACCCTTCAGGTCCGGATGGGAGTCCATATCGAAATTTCGAAATTCAAAAATGTAATCAAAACACACTGCCAGAAATCACTCAAGGATCTCAAATCTGCAACGTTTTAAATCGTTTGCGAATACCTAAGCAACTGAGTTTTGACGAAGCAAAACTTATCATTGTAATCTATAACTCTGAAAGCGGCTACCAAAATTATTCCAACGGTGCAGCTAAAGATCATTCCAAGAATGTTTGTGGATAGCTTTGTTGGCTCCATGACCCAGTTTCCTCCGTACAGAAATTTATCGCCGTCGTCGTATTAGGTTATCGAATAGAAAGCCAAGATAACAGGGAAAAGCAATCCAAATCCATTCATTTTATTTGTTACATTAGTTCAAATTGGATGGGATTGGGTTATGGCTGGTTAAGTCTAGGACTCAGACATAAGTAGTATTTGACCAATTTAACATATAAAATCCCAAGTCGACTTGCCCTATTACTCCTTTGTCCAATCACATCATAAAGCGCGTAATATAATCGCCCATTAAGTTTCATTAGGCAATCTACGACCAGACGGAGCTAGGCAGGCAAATCTTGACGCCCGTTTTGGGCAGCAGAATTCTGCTGCCTTGTAAATCTTTTAACATGGGCAGCTTAGGCGAAATTTCAACATAGTTGAAAATGGTTGATACTACGCTCCAAGGGTCATTCGAGGGCGCTCTTTCGACTCATTTTCAATTTCGAAAAATCTCCTTTTAACCTTGACCTATCAAATTAAGAACTTTCATTTTGCTGGCAGGTCTCCAGAAAAGCCAACCCAGAGTGTATGAAAAATCGCATTAGCAGTTGTGAAGCTGTGTTTGCGTCAAAATTCATAATGATTATATGTTGACAGAAGTTGGCGATAATGATGAAAATCTACACATAGACCATGTTTCATGAATTTGATACTGATTGGATTAAAAACTTTAATATATAAATGTCCACCCCACGAAAATTCCTGGTAACGGCCCTGTGGAATTTAATACAGGAAAAAAGGAATTTTGATACTTAACACAGCCATGAAATTTATTAATATAAACATTCCTAACTAAAACGCTCACAATTTGCAGTAGATTAAAATAATAGCTTCCTCTTTTAAATAGCGAGAGAAATATTTACAATTTTTATTGCTTATGGACATTATGTCCAGGACATAAGAAACGATATCTTCCTTTCTCATCGATTAAATACAACATGGAGTTAATTAATAGGAGAAAGAAAGGAGCACAGCGTTTCCATAGTAAAAACACAAGCGATTGCTTCACCTCTAAAAAATAAAATTATTCCATTTGACAAGTCATCATTTTAATAAGAGGGTTTTGGTTACCTTAAAATTATTCTTTGTTAAATATTTTTTTATATTTGGTATTTTTCAGGAAAGACTCACATGATAAAAAGACATAAAATTAGATAAGTTATCAAAAATTAACTATTATGTTTGCATAAATCGTCTAGTAGATAGGCACTAAATCAATTAAACGATTAATAAAAAACTCCAGAAATTTAACAGGTGTTTCAGGTTCAATAACGATACTAACCCAGGAATGAGACGAGCACTTTCATGAATTTTTATTAGACTAGCATAACAGCTTCTGTATTCTGGTCATTTCAAATGTAGTAGTTAGTTAGAATTTTGGGGTTAGTAATACCACACAACCAATTTACGACTGAAACTTTTGGGAACCTTTTTGAAAAAGAATCAATGTTCCACAAGCAAAGACACGTAATACGACCAAATCGTGTTCAATTAAGCGATAATTGTTTGGCTGTTCTAGAAGTCCTTGCAAACAAGGACATGAAAGAGGTGTGTTAAAATTATTCCTAGTTTATGTTCAATGAAGCAATATATTTTGAGGGCTGCATAATGCTGTGTCCGAATTCAGAAAGTAAATTAACTGCTTTTATAAAAAGGTGTTTTTATAGATAAACAATATCCCTTTTAGAAAAAGATATTGGGCGTGAAATTCAAATTGTTTTTCCAAACCCAACAGCTGAAACCAAAAATTTGCGCGGTAAATTATATCGTTATTCTTGACACGTTTTCAAAATAGATGAATTATTTAGAGGAATCTGAAATGAGGGCAGAGGTCAACCCTAACCGCTGAATTACTCTTCAAATAATTACATAGAATTTCTCATACCTTAGTTAGAAAAGATAAGTAGTGGTTTCCATGGGTGAATTTGAAGTAAGATCTCTAATATAAATGTAAATTTCAAAAAAGTTATGCCTAGACTCTGCGTCCTCGTGTGTCACCAGTAAATGTATTGAAGAAAGGTGATATCATGATAGGCATAATGCCTTACTAACGGTTAACTAATGATAATATTGTTTTTCGAAAAAATACATAAGCAACCTATTTAATAAACATCAAATCCACCAACCTATCAATTGAAAATTCAATATACTTTAAAGGTGTCGATTTTTCTATGAAGTTACAGAGTCCAAACTGAATTTTGATTGGAGCATATGACCTTAACATTTTCCGTTGATAGACGCTTACCCTCCCCGAAAATCCTTTAGAACGTTCCGCCTCCAAAACTTGTTTCGACAATGTAAATACCGAGCCAGCAAGTCCAAAAATGAAGAGGATTACAACAACCGTGTCAAATATTTCCATCAACGTCCATATAGTAATCGCAAAAGACATGACTAGGGAGGAACTGAATATTCTGAAGAGAATATATGTCATCGACGTCAGAATGACGCTACTTCCTGCTAACATTGCAAACAGAATGCCAATGTATGCCTCATTGAACAAAACGCTGAGGTACTGCATCCGTCGGTAAGATTTTGGTTCGAATTTAATGGTTTTCAACGCGATACATAGTGAGTTAAGCCCAACAAGGGTGTGAATGCAAAATGTGCATCCCGCACCTGCAGCGACTTTCCAAAGTAAACCGTTTGTGGATGCTAAAATGAGAAATTTTATACCTTTTTTAAAGTAGGACGGGTGCATGTCAATATTTCCGTTTTCTGACCAACATTTTAGATTTAATGGAACGATGAGGTTCGGTGGAGAGCATGGATTCATTCCACAAGCAATTCCAAGAATGAATGGTCCTATGACATCCGTCATCACGAAGGAAAAGCAAATCAGTTTGCTGAAGCCAGCGACTAATTTGCAGAGAAATAAAAGTAACAAAGTTATGTAACAAATATGAGTTGTGTTTTCTATTAATTTTAAGCTATTACCTTTGTCAGCATTTTTGACGCTAAGCCCGTTCAAAAATTTCGCACAGGTGTCTGCCCTCGTTGATAAGTACCAGAGAATGATTGTAGCGACCAATAAACATGTAATACACACGAGTCCAATGCTGCAGCTTGCAATGTGGCCGAGTTGGAAATTATTCCAAAACAACCATGTATTTATAAGTACTATAAAGGGGAAAATAACAAGCCATGTGTTTATACGCCATTTATCTCTATTTAGGATTTCGATTTGGTTAAATTCCTCATTCCAACGGTAGGGCAATCCAGGAACAACTCGCACCTGAGAATGGATTTTAATGAGGCATGACTGTAAACCGATATTTTGGTAAGATTTTGTTGAAGTTAACATTGCAAACTCGATGTAAAAAAATTAACCATCAAAAGCTGAAACTATTAACTAAACTACTCAACAATATATCCTTAAGAATAAATTCCAGCCACCCAAGTAGATACAGGAAATTGTTGCAGACTTGTTGGGAGAGTAAATTTTAGGATTAGTACACGTAACATTGAATGTCAGACGGGAAATGTTCCAATTATTTCTCTGAATAAAGTGGGGTAAGAAAATTTAATTAAAATTCGTTTATTTCCTTGTCTAGATATAATTAAAATTTTGTGGACGGACAAGGTAATATACGAATCCTTAAAATTTTGAAAAACGACATTTGTGACATCCTGTGACTTATGATGCTTCTAACATTTTTTATACTTTTAGTAATTTTTTTCAAAAATGAACAAATATTTTTACCGTTTGGTGCAGAATCTTTGATTAAAATCTTTATTTTGATTGTTACATATACATTTGTTTAAACTAAGAACTTATTTGCTATTTTACAAATTCTATGCATATACTCAAATGACCAATTAGTCAATAAGCAGCAGATCAACAAAACGTAGAATTGCAAACTCAACAAATTTAAGTGGTGTATATTTCTCAATATAATTGCTGATTCCAAAGGAAACCCGGATAGGTGGACAGGACTTCAGTACTTTCCATCGAATTCCTGCCACTCGTTTCTGACCGCATGCTTCCCTTTCCTTTTCCAGAGCCTTCTTTGACAAGGAAAGTACAGAACCAGCCATCCCATAAATGTACATGATGATAATAGGAACATCAATCATTCCAATAAGCGCCCACATCGTAACAGGAAGGGGAATGGGAGTGTCATTCATCCCGGTTCTTACAAGAAGATACGCATGTTCGGTGAGACTCACGCTGCATCCTGCTAACATGGCAAATAGACATCCAACATACGCATGATTGAAGAGTTTGTTGAGTTGAATTTTTCTGTAGCTTTTTGATTCAAATTTAGATTCCTTGAGAAGAGTACATTGAGCGTCAAAACCAAGAAGAATGTGGGTGGTGAAAGTACATCCTAAACCGGTAATTGCTTTCCAAGCAGCTATGTTTATAGCTGAAACTGAGAAGAATTCTGCAGTTCTTATGATCGAAGATAGTTTGGTTTTTTCTTCAATTTTCAACCAACATAGAGGATTCAAAGGGATGACTAAATTTGGTGGTGGCCATTCCACCTGACATGCCGATTATCCAAGGACCAAACATATTTGTCAATGCGAAGATGCGACATAATAGAATTGTTGAGCTTGCACTCTTTCGCTTTTTGCAGTTTTTCTCTAAAATAAAAGAACATAAACGATTTAACGAAATATTTATAATTTATGTAAGAAAGTACAAATTTACTTGCAACTTACCTCCTTTCTCCAAATCAAATAGAGAATTAAAAAACTGGATACAAGTTTCTGCTTCGGCTGCAAAGAACCACAGAATAATCGCGGTAACAATGATGCAAGCCAAGCTTACCACGACAATGCTCGAGGTGTGCTTATGTACCCCCTTTGTCTCCAATACTTCCATAGAATAACCAGCATTTATTGCAACCAATCCCACTATAATGGCAAACCAGAACTTCCATCTTCAGCCAATATTGTAATTGATCTTGGCATTGTGTCATTTCGCGTGTTCCCACTTGTAAGGTAGACCCGGTATGATTCTCATCCCTCGGTGAATTTTAATCAAGCTGGATTGCGAATCCATCATTTATACACAATTTTGAATATAAACCAATATTTTGGCAAAAGTTTAGATGGAGAGTTTTGTAACGTGTCGGGATTATTTAAACACCAATGTGGATATGGTAGCTTTGCGTAACAACTAACAAATATTTTCAAATTAGAAAATTGCTCAACCACAGCCTTGTTCTAAATTTACGTGTTACGTTCATATCTGGGCTCTGAATCAGGCATGAAAATAAGCAGGTCAACATGTGAGCAGGAAACAATTATCAAAAAACAATTCGAAGTAAACTCCTTATAATAAGTTTGGCTCAACACGTTTCCTTGTTTGATGTTAGACGTAAGTCATATAGAGAATCATATATGCGAGTTACTGGCAAATGGACGTTTTAGCATACGCTGTATTGACCCACATTACCCCAGGTTTACATTTTTTACATAAGGATTGATTCCCCATGCAAAGAAATGAAGAGGAATACTAAAACTGAAATATAATAATTAAAATAACAATTGACAAAAAATTGAATATATAATTAAAATGAAGTTTGAAATTTTTTGCCTGGTTTAAAAGAAACAGAAAACCTAACCCTTACAGAAGATGAAAAAGAAGAAAAAAATTGAACACGTTGTATAATTGAAAGCTTCTTTCACCTTGAATAATTAAAATGAAGCATTGGCGTATTCATATAAATCATAATAAAAGCTAAAAATACTTATATAGTCATATACATGTAGATTTATATTTAGCAACATGTTCGTTGGATGAAAATAATTGTTTTGCTGTTGGAATGCTAAAAGCTTTCTGTCCATCAATACTTTCAACGTTATCATATTTCATTAGTAAAACTTCTTATCTGCCGACGTCAGTTTGTGCCAACAAGAGATAGAGAGAGATCATTGCACTCTCAAGCAAACAAAAACACTTGTTCGACAAAAAATTGTACGCGACCGTTGAATTGCCGAAATTTACTTTAAAAGCAAGCAGCAGGACACTGAACTGAAGTATGGTAATCAATAATTAAAATCGATAATTGCTTTTCAACACCTTCACACAAAATGATTTGTCATCATCATCGGGAGTATTTTATCTCGATACTTTAAGAGTCACAACAATTTTAGTTGTCATTTCCCCTTCGAAACGCACGTAGCTTCATTAACAAAACTTCGTTCGATTTCAAGTTTTATATTTCTTTACAAGCTATCAAAATATTTCCAGGCGTAAAATGTATGCAATATTTTTCAAAAATGGGTCTAAAATATTTTACGCGGCTGGAGGAATGAAGTCTTCATATTGGGTTGTAAATATTGCGAAACGGAATTATAGTTTTTTATCCAAAAGTAGATATGAATTTCCAGTAAAAAAGGCGTTAAAAAGTGCATGCTCATTCCAAACGAGTTCGACAAGGGAAGCGTTGCCTGCCGTTGTTGTTTTTGCGGTTGCACAAGTTTCAAAATTTGGTGCAATGTTTTTTGGACGAACAGTACGCACTTACTGTGGGAAACTTTCCACAGAGAAAAAAGTGATTTGGAAGAAGAAATTAAAAGGAAGCAAATATATCATAGCAGGTTAGTTTCAAATATAAATAATTGTAATAACGATAAGGATTCAAATTAAAAACTACAAATAATTTTTTCTATAGGGATACTTGGAGCAGTTGGAATTGGACTGGGAGTTTACTATCATTCTCATGTTCAGGAAGCACCAATAACGAAGAGAAAGAGATTTATTGCCTTCACATATGAGCAAATTTTGGAGTCGTCCAAAGAAGCACTAAATTATGTGAATATTTGAAAAAACAATTCAAAAAATTTCTTCGTTTTGAAATTCATTGAGGTTTTAATTCCACCACAGCTTTTGCTAGCAAACGAAGGACAAATTCTCCCGGCTGTTCCAGAGGCATCGGAGTTTTATGACAGAGTTCTAAAAGTTTCACAGCAGCTCATCAAGGGGAATTTAGACTTGCCCGAAGTCCGCGACCTCGAATGGACCATTACGGTTGTTTGTGATAGAACCAATATCAACGCTTTTGTGTTGAACTGCGGAAGCATTTTTATCTACACCGGAATGCTCGGCTTCTGTGACAATGATGACCAGCTTGGAATAATTCTGGGGCATGAAATGGCTCATGCTATTTTGGGCCACACTGTAAATTTACTGCAGATACGTAAATATTGTTGTTTACCAACTGGTTAAAAGATTTATTAATTTTTCTTTTTAATGTAGGCGGAAGTAATGAGCTTGAGAAATTTTTGGGACATTCTTTGCATAATTCCAATAGCAGCGCTATGGGCTGTGCTTCCGAGTGATCTCACGGCGTATATTGCTAACTGGGCTGCTTCTAAAATGAAGACAATACTTATGGAGCTTCCGTACAGTAGGTTTAGAGAAGAAGAAGCTGATAAAGTGGGACTTATGTTGGCTGCCAAGGTTGGAAAATCAACAATAGCGTGACTGAACGTGGAGTTATGATGGTTTTATTATCTTTTATCATAATTTACAGTCCTGCTTTGACATCAGGGAAGCTCCAGTTGTCTGGGCAAAAATGAGGTTGTTGGACGACAATGATGGTAACACCATTGGCTGGCTCTCAACTCACCCCACACATGAGAAACGTCAGCAGCAATTGGATAAGTTGGTTCAGGAAGGAATCAGTTTGAGGGAAACCTGCCAGGTTAAATAATTAAGTAAGATGGTTTTTAAGCTTTCATTATTACTCAGTAATCTATTCGACTGAAATGAAATATCATGGCCTTTTACGAATTCTAGTGCCCGTGTCTTCCAAATTTTGATCCCAGGTTGAAAATCGCTGTGTATGATAAGATGACCAAAATAGGTTTTCATGAACGGAAAAAAATATTATACGTTCCAGTTACGATTGATAATAGTTCGGAAGGTACTAACACTTCTGGAATTTAAATACTTTCTCAAATAAATGAACCAGAATAACAGTATCTGAGTTAATTTCTCAGACAATGTTACGTTTTTTCTAGAATTTAAAAAACAATTTCAGCGTTAACAATACTTTTTGTTGTAGTTTTTCTATCCTGCACACCGTCTTCTGCAAGTGTTGTTGTTAATGGTTTATAAATAAAGCTACGACATAAAATTATAAATAACTGTTTTATGAATAAAAATTGTGGCTGCGAAATAAAAGTCTTTGAAACCGCCAGGCCAGTCTAGACAAGATGAAACTTAAACTTATTTTACATTAAAGTGTATAAGCCCGCCCCTGTTTTGCAATTAATTTTACACGATAAAGCCCTAAAAACTCCTACGGAACTAACAAATTTGGCGTATTTGATCACTAAACAAGATTAAACTTAAATTGTTCACGTATTAATTTTAGCCTCAGACCGCCGCTTTAGGCAATGAAAAATTTGATCATATTATTTCGGCATAAGTCTACGCTTTGTTTTTGTATCTATAATTGTTTTTTAGCAGTACACATTTTTAGCCTTTTATGTATTCATAACGGCTATAATTTTGAGTTCCAGATTAACGAGTTTCCAATCATATTGACTTTGACTTGAATTATGAAGATACGAATTTATTGTACATATGTGAAGTATTTTTAAGCAGTCTCATAATTATAGCGGATTTAATAACCGACAAAAATCAACCTGAATGTTTGAAAATTGCTGGAATCACATAATTATACCTGACGTATGAGGTATGTTGATTCGGAACATTGACAAACGTTATTTGTTTAAGCTTGTCCGAATTCTCATCTGTGTAAAACGTTTCTGTTATCGAAAAATTTCATGAAGCGGAGCAAACCGCTAACTCAAATATTAACGATGACTAGGTTGTTTTAATTACGTAATTTATATTAATTACGTATGACGGTTGATCTTGATATACATAAACAATTATTTTGCAATCAAAAAACAAAAATTCTTTTGCTGAAAATTTAAAACTGGGTTTGCCTACCTGTTCTAGAATTTCCATACATAATTCGAACACAGAAAAGGAAGTTTTACTGTGGAGCGTGGATTATGGACTGAAATTTTAATAAAATATAATTTAAATTTTACCCCTAATTGCTTAAAAACCAACTCTACTCATTTCCTTCAGTAGTCCCTCGTTCTTGGTTGAATAGAAAATGGTAAAATGATTTCCAGTTCTCCACTTACTTGACGTTTTGATATTACAGTTTAACTTTGCATCAGCAATCCATTGCTGTCTCATTCGATTGGATTTCAAACTTAAGCGAATGGTTCAACTGGAAAATCCTGATCTGTTGACAAATTTGCGCGTATTTCGAAAATGGATATTACTTACTATTTTCGCTTACTGTTTATCTGTAAATGAGTTGCTTTACTCGCTTTGTACTTTGATAAAAGTTGAATATGATGTAACAAGAGCTGTGTTTGTGGGAGTATTTCAATGTTCACTTTGCTACTGTTTAGCACTATATTCTGCTCGTGAAGAGCTCTGCCCATTTATCAACAATTTAATGCAGCTTGAGACACGATGGAAAAATATTTTAATCGATGGGGGAGAAATTAAGAAAAACAAGTTCTTAGCAGCAGCTGTAATTTATTTTTCGACCGCCACACTTTATTGTGCCATTTGCATTCCGTTAATAACCCTGGTTTTACCTGGTGGACATGGACTTCTTACAAAAATTATTTGCAATTGGAACATTGATGGCTGGCCGTGTAAGTTGGTCGGCTATAGACTTTCACTGGCATTGATGATCTTTACTTTGGTGTCCACCACGGGGTTTTCAGTAATACTTGTCTTGATATTTCTGTCCAGCATCAATGCTGATCTAAAAATGTTTAAAAAATTGTGCAGAGACAGGCTACCACCAGCACAAAGATATAAAATAGCCCTGTTATACAGATCAATGCACTTCTGATCAACCTTTCAAATAAGCCTTTTCAACGATTCCATTGGACCAATATTCAGTGTGCTGGAGCTATAATGTTTATTGGCTGCTTTTACTGCTTTATTGGGCTTCAAGATATAATTCCAATGGAAGCACGCTTGGCAGCTTCAGTATTTGGTTGCCTTGATCTAGAATTTGTTGTCTTGGCGTTGCATATTGGTAGCACACCTTTGTTGCTTTCGACTTCTATAAAACACTCGTGGAAGCGTTGGAGTGGACCAGGATGTCGATGGATGAGCCGGTTTTCAAAGAGCTGCAGACCTTTTGGTCTCAAAGCAGGACTGTTTCATTCCGTTGACAGGAAAAGGGGACCCACTCTCATTCGGTTTTGTCTCCAACGAACCTTCATTCTAGTGGTTCAAACAAGATCCTTTGCCACTCATATGGGGTGATAATAAACATACAGAAAACATAAGCAGTAATGGGAAATGATAAATTCTGCAGTGACATATTCAGCATTAACCCAATTAAACTTACTTTTTAAAAACTAGTCCATTTAAATTGCAAAAATGAATTTTAGCATTTAATGTTTTATTTGACACATATGGAATTATTTACATTAAATTTGTTACAAAAGAATTTAAAAGACACAACCACTCACCTCATTTAACAACTATACTTGATTGTTTGCAACTATACAGAACAAAATAGCTATAATAAGATTTATAATATGGCATAGACACTAACAGACAGCACAAAGTAGGGGTGCATCTACTTTTTATTTCAAGAACGATCTATCAAAAATAAATAAATGAGGTAAGTGGTATCTGATATCAATAATGTAGGACGGCTGACCTTCGAACTTTAATTTCACCCTAATAAATAAATCCGACTTACAGGTATTTTGGAAAGGAATAAAATTATACTGGCAATCATATTTTTGTGTAGCAGTCAGAGCTTTAATTAACACATCACTCATATGTCCGATATTTTCATGTTCAGGATGGTTTGTGATGACGCCCTTACTACGTTTTGTCAAATGAAATATCTGAGTAGGTTAAGAGAGTGGGTGTCATAAAGTTTGAGATTGGTTAGCAATGACAAACCATTGGGATAAACAGTTCTCGTGGCTAATCCAAATGGGTGGATTAGTTTCTTAGTTTATTATACATTTTCTTCTACATTCTCTCTTTCATAATGCATTCTCTCAAGACTCTGGCAGCATATGGCAATTGCATTAAATTGGCTGGGTTCTTGCCCAGATTTCCAATACAATTCAATGAAAAAATGGGGTGGCTGGAGAAGAAACACCAGGTTAATTCTATAACATACGCATCTATTTACCTGTTCTTCTTAGGCTCGGGAATCTTGCTCAGCCTGTTGCTTGGAGAAGAAAATGAAACTAAACCAATTAAATGTTTGCAAGATTTCTGATCTCTGATTATATTCTTTTTGGCTCATTGCTACTGGAATACCAAATCCAATTTTGAAACCGTCATCGGATTATTCAATAATTGCCTAAGTGTGGAAACAAAAATTATGAAATGTAACGGTAAAATAAATGCATTAAAGTAAACTTAAATAAATTTTAACATTGTTGTTTGGTTTTAGGTAATAATTCCTACTAATTTAGGTAATTAGGTAAAAGATCGAAAGCTGCAGTACATTCTTCTAGGTTGTGAATTTATGCTTAAACCAATTCCAGTCATGTCCATTTTGTGGATAGTAGGCAGCATATTGTTGGCATGTCGGCCGGTCAACTTCTTTTCTTTCATTCCCCCAAAATACGTCTGCAGCTTTGGGTTGCTAATAGAATGCGACATATTTAAATTTGGATGGATAATCATTCCTGCAATCTTGAACTTTTTCACATTTCACATAATTTGTGCAGGTACTCTTTTAGAAGTTTTACAAATATTATTAGGTACACTCTGCCTTTCTGGAAATTTAGTGGGTTTAACAAAGCTCATACAAATGGAAGCGGGTGCAGCAGAAATAATCAGGTTTTATCGTGAACTTAAATTGCCGACAGGAATTTATAATTCCTTTCAGAGAAGGTTACTATTGCATTTAATAGGGACGGGTTGTTTTGGACAAATTTTAATCACCTATGTATCAATTCAGTCCATCACAACATCATCATCAGCTATTCCTGGATTTTTACTCGGGGTGTGTCTGATTTTCGTGGTGGATGGTTTGTGGGCCATAATGGTGATATTTGGGTTCGTATCTGAGCCTTCATTAAAGTC
Organism: Orchesella cincta; assembly: GCA_001718145.1. NCBI lineage: Eukaryota > Metazoa > Arthropoda > Collembola > Entomobryomorpha > Orchesellidae > Orchesella > Orchesella cincta. Next base: position 25,059 of record LJIJ01001802.1, read on the forward strand.
AGAGAAAGTTTTAAGATTAGAGATCAATGATCAAATGGCAAGAAAGGATCATGAGGGACAAGCATCACCGTAAATGGTTTAAATCTCTTTCAAAGCAAAAGAAATAGGAGATATGAACTTTATTGAGCGGGGTACTTCATTGAATCTGAAAGATTTTTGAATGCGTCGAATACTTGATCTACTTCTGCTAAGTACATTAAGCCTTCAATTATAATATACGATTGAAATTTTCCTATAAAAAACTAAAATTTAAAGGTTTAATGACAAGTAGCAAGACATAATAAATGTTAGTAATTGAGAGTAATTAGACAATATAAATGAAGGTCGAACAGTCATACTAATGATACTTAATTAGACACAAAATAAATAATATTAGACTAAACATTCCTTTGAAGTCCACCTATAGCAGAAACGTAATGCTATGAAGTTAAATTTTTTTATGGTAAACATATTTCGACAAATCAACAATTACGCCTATTTACTATTACAATACGCCTACTTCGTATTATGTTTAATCATCCTTTACGCTAGAGTTTAAAACAGATGCTCCAGATTCTATATGCAATCCTCCTGAACACAAAATACAACGTTATGCACCACGTTTATTTGTTACTTAAATCGCAAAGATAATGACAACATAAATTTTATAGAAAAAAGAAGCTAGCTCAAAAGTGTTTGCTCTTAAGATTTTGGAACTATATGGAAAATCGATTAAATCCCTAAAAATCGGATATCAGTTATAATGGAAATCGTTAAGATGCGCTTCAATTTACCTTGGTAGCCTGGGAATGGTGATCAACCTGGTTTTTCCAGAGATTGAAAAAATCTCACTATTAACTGTCTGCAAGGATTCGGGTCGCTGATTGTGTTCTTCGTGGTGCATTGCAGCTGGAAAACCAAAAACGACTTCAAAACTGTAATTGGGTTACTCAACAATTTTATGTTGGTTGAGACTAAAATTGTACAAAGTAAGTATACCTTAATAAATAATTTGCCTAACGCGTTAATTTCCACCCTAAACCAGAATATTTTCCTTACAAAATTAACCGTTCATTAATATTTACGTTATATTTAAATTATTTGACATTTATTTGATTTAATTTTTCAGGTGGCATTGTTACAATGAAGATAAGAAACTTCGATTCACCCTCATTGGCTGCAAGTTGCTACTGAAACCTATTTTGGTGACGTCTGTTCTATGGGCTATAGGAAGCAGAATCATTCCTTGTCAGCCTGTCAATTTCTACTCGTTTATTACCCCGGGCTCAATTTGCGACAATGATGGTTGGCAAAAGGAAAGCTACAGAAATGCTTTCTGGACTTATGGAAGGTAATGTCTCCTTGGAATTGCAAACTTCTTCATATTCTACACAATTTGCATTGATATGCCCTTAGAAGTCGTAAAGTTTTTGCTAGGAGCGCTGTGTCTACTTGCAAATCTCGTGGTAATGCCAAAGCTTATAAATAGGGGTCGAGACGTTACAAAGGTTGTAATGTTTTATTGGAAAACTCAAATTCTCACAGGTATTTATAATGCACTTCATCGACAAATTTTAGTTCACTTAATGGAGACGACTTGTTTTGCACAAATTTTAATTACCTACGTTTGTATCCGCTCCTTTACTTCAGCATCACTTGCTATTCCAGGGTTTTTGCTGGTGGTATGTCTGATGTTTGTTGTGGATGCTTTGTATGGAATTCTAGTTATATTTGGGTTGGGCTCCGAGCCGTTAACCTGGTCAGAGAAAGCTGTGTTGATGTTAAAAATGAAGAAGAGAATCATGAGAGATGGTCATAATCGAAGGTAGATACAGTCACTTCCTGTACTTAGGATTGAAATCGGGAACATGAACTTTGTTGAACGGGATACTTCCATAAACCTGGAAGATTTTTGCATGCAACGAATAGTTGATTTCCTTCTGTTATATTGATGAATCTGCGTCGCCTATCTAAGACGAAAAACCCACTGAGTATCTAAATACTGGGTAGAAATGTACTGTTAAACAGATATTTATATGATAAGGTAAAAATTATTAGGATAGTTTTTAATTAAATGGGTATGTAGCATTTGTTCCAAGTATATAAATAAGCCATTTCAATGTTAAGGTTCACAATGATGTCAAAGGTAGTCATGGTGCGATAGTATTTTCTTGCAAAGTCTTATAATTATGAAGTCCTAGCTTATTCATTAGCTTGCCTTTACAAAGCACTTCATTCTTAAAGCTAATCATTAAGCAGGGAAATCAACCACGCGCGGTCACCTACGACGTATGGTTAGAGCGAGTGTAGCAAGAAAATTATGGAAATAAAAACTAAACAATTTAAAAAGGGCGTCATTGCTTAAATGTGACATTTATCACTACCTAAATAACTGCCCCATACAGTCAACATCCTTTGAACACTCCCCAATTAAAACTTTGTCATTCAGTAAACTTTATAAGACAAAACAAAGATTGGCTCCGCCTCTTTACTGTAGTTGCAACTAACCCAATATTACTTGAATCCTTTAAATTCACCTATTTTTAAGTTCTGTGCTCCCATGTTGAAAAAATGTATTTTATTCCCAATGCAGGAACTAAATAGTTGCTTAAAATGTAAGATATACAAATTTAGCCTAAAATGATACTTCCGGTAACGTCAAAGTTACTCCACTTAATATTCAACTTTGCATTTATTGCAAACCTTTCACAGACATATTGGTCATCTACTAATTTAGAAAATGGCAAGAAAAAGCTAATAGTTTACAGTGAACAATCGAAGAAGCGGAAGATTTTAGTGTGGCAATTTTTATACGCTGCCTTAAGTTGCATGGCTATATTCCGTTTTTCGTACGTTACGTTCATTTGCCATGAGTCTGTTTCCTATTTGTTAGCAAACACGACTTTCGTCGTTTCCAATATTGCTGCAATATTCTTTGTCAGAGCAATACAAACCTGCAAATTTGAGTTTTGTTGTGCTGTAAATTATCTAAATAAAGAGGTTTCCAAAAACAAAATGAAGTTAACACTCGAACTTGCAGTTGACATTGTTGTGACTAGTTTAATAGTTACAATTCCATTTTTAACCTTGGTCACTTTTATTTTCCCATGTCACCAGTTTTCCTCGGAAATGATAGGGCTAATTTTTCCTTCAACGTGTTCAACATTTTTCTTTCAATTTTTGTCATACTTAAGTGAGACCATGCTACTTCTTCCTGCTGCGTTTTTTGGGGGATGCCATGCAATCATTTGTGCTGCATCGATTACTAAGATTGTTTCAGAACTGGAAGCATTAAAGTAAGACTTATTTACAATTTTTAGAAAATTTTGTGAACATTTTTATAAATGAAAATTACATTTTAGGAAAAGGATAAAACTGGGAAGGGACCAAACGCCACTGTTTTCATCATACAGAAAGTGTCAGGTTTTTGTCATTGTAATCAACCACATTCTACAGCTCTATACTCTACCTGCAATCCAACTTGGCGCAACGGGAATGATAATTTCAAGTCTGTATTCTATCATTATGTCAAATGGAAGTCTTCCTGATTGGCTGTTCTTCTGTACTTTAGTGTTTCTATTTCAAGTTTCAATATTTATTCTTGCGCTGCTTGACCTTTGCTCTAGGGTTTTACTAACCTCACAAACGCTACTAAAATATTGGGAGTCTCAGTCTTATTCTAAATCAAGTTTCAATAGAAAATATGTTAGGTCTTTGGTACCTTTGCAAATTTTTATGGGACCATTTCATATTGTTGATCGTGGAAGAGCACCAGCTCTAATTAGATTTTGTCTACAACGAACATTTTTTCTCATTGTGAAAAGTAATGCCTAACATGTAGTTTTTTTCGTGCGGGTCCGTGAAATGTTTTTACTTGAAACTTACTCCTTTCAGTTAGATTTGCATTTGATGTCAAATTCCTGTAGAAAGATATTTGGGTGACCTGCTGTGAATAAAACTGCGGCACATACTAGAGTGTGTACAAATAAATTAATAAATTCATTTGTTATATTAATATTTGCGGGGTATCAATTCATGTATTTCAGCTTACTTTGCCTTAATTTGAAAAATAAAACAAAAGCGATTTCTTCAAACACATATGAAGTTAAAAGATCTAAAAATTGACGTGACCATAACATCTAATCAAATTGAACGAAACGGTCTATGTTATCCAAAATAGCAGCGAAGTTGTTATGAAACTATTCTATCAAGACGATAATGGTAAAACTTTTTTCGCTTGTTTCGAAGTACACTCAAATAATCCGTAAAAATTTAGCTTCTTAATTGGATTTTTCAGGTTGCTTTTTACCGCTCATAACCTAGCTCACGGCAAAGCTACAAGAAACTCTAACGAGGAAACCACAGCAGTGGTAACTCATGGATTTGCCCCAAACTTGGCGAAGCTATTTATTTTAAAGAGTTGTGAATAAGTGTGACTGGAATTTTGACTACGGGTTTTAACTTCGAAGATATGACAGAATTGGTATTTGGTCCATTGAAATGCCATATGGAAGAAAGCATGCGGAAACGTTGAGTAGTCAGTGAAAGAGCTACACAGGCAAAGCGGCTATTGTATTGCTGCAGATGACTTTTTTTGCAGTACTCTCAAAACTATTTCCTGCCCAACTTTCAAGTTTTCAGACATTAAAAAGTTTACAAAGGATAATCTTGGGTTTTGGTTTTTTATCAAAACTCTAATAGGGATAACATGGGGACGGTCAAGCTAATCTTTCCGGAAATTTTTGATTTTTGAAACTCTGGAAGGATGCCAGGAATATTTATTCCAAAAGTGCGGCAAAAAGTTCATATTCAGCAATGCAACTGCCGTTTTTGCATACCTGCTATTTCATTGACCTCTCCTACCCATGTTTTCTTCTTTCAAAGGGCATAAAATCAAATCTGTCCTATCTACGAAATTAAAACCCGTAGTAAAAACTGCAGTCTCGCTTTTTTATAACTCATTAAAAGGACTAGTTTCCCTGAGTTTGGGATAAATCCATGAGTTAACACTGACGTGGTCTCCTCGTCAGAACACGGTTTTTTCTCTTTTCTAGTAAGAATGCTTTGAAAATGACAACATGCGTTACATTTTTCTTACGTGCATCTGTAGTTGTTGATGGTTTTTATGTGCCATAGGGCCGTCCGTATCCGAATACAAAGCCATTGAACCAGAGTTGCCATGTTGTGCAGCTACAGGACCTCCGTCACCAATAAAAGTGCTATCAACATTTGATACAACATGCCTGGTTTCCCTTCGGCTCACTCTCATATTCATGCTTTGATGATAGCAGCATATTGTATGAAGCTCTTATTAAAACGTACTTTCAGCATAACATCAACAACACATTTCATACTGAAATTACCTTTTTTGCAATGCAAAGTTTTTAGGTCCTCGGCCATATGGGCAAACCCATATCCTATAGCTCCCTGTACAGCAAAAGAGTAAATTATACTTTCTATAATGTATCCTCATTTCAAAAATATATTATTGGTTATGATGAATACCTGTTGCAAAATAGGGTCAAGTAGTTTCTCACTTATCGTGAGTTTCTTGGATTTTGTATATGAATGAGCTAAAGCAGAAGGATAGAGAATATAAGAAGCAAATAGCTATATTTAATCAATATTCATCTGAAACCCAGTGCCGTGGATCAGCGGGAGAAAGCAAATTGGATTATTTTTGCAAACCCGTGCCCCGGAAACGCTAGAAACAACCCAGCTTTCCTCTGATCTCACTCTCATACAATTTACAAGGTGCTGTAGTAGAAGGTTTCAATGACAATGTACACGGAACTTTCACTCACACAATTCTTCCTCAAACCAAATCGAAGAGCGCGGAGAGCACAAACCAACAAAAAAACAAAGCAACGACTTTTTAGCATTTCTCCGAGACCTCTGCAAACACACCTGCCCATGTGCATTTTTATCATTATCGATGCCCGTATATCCTTATCCAGATCATATCTTTCTTGAACAGGGACGTCCTTTCTAGCAATGAATTTTTTTCTTACACTGAGATTGTGGTATAACATTACCCAATATTGCCACAAATCATAATATAATCGTCGAGATGGTTAAAAATCGAGAATAATAGTTTATAGGAGAAACTAATTGACATAGATACCGGCGAAGAGCCATATGAAAGCAACTGCGTTTGTTTACACATTTCCGTCATATTACAACAGGTATGGTGGTAGTGGTGCACCATTAAAGTCGCTCCTCGTAGTAATAATTACTAGCTCCGGGCAGAGAATATTCGCTTCGCAGAAAGGTACTAACTCCGTTTCATTGAGTCCCTTCTATTTGATTTAAAACATCCGTTCTCCTCCGTCCGTTTCAGTGACTACAAAAATTGACTCCGCGACAAAACCCCTCTCCAGTTCTGTGCGACACTTCCGGTAGAAAACTATCTTCTTCAGTGCCATATAGTTGAAATTAAATGTCGACAATCAATAAATGAGTTAACTTAACCAATGGTTTTACAAACTAATTATCTGTAAGTTCAACTCACATTTTTCCCGATTTGCTTTTCTTGTTCTAACGGAAGCGTTTTCTTTCCTCTAAGCAAGATCCTTAGTCCTCAGTCAAGAACCATCGGTTCTGGTAATGATGCTCCTGATGACTTCGACATCTTCTCGAATAGAACTAAACCTGAATAATTAAATTTAACAACACGATCAAAATTATTATCCCAACAATAACAATAGTAAAAGCTATCGATTATCGGAATACATATCACAGCCACACGAGGAGTAACTTGGGACAATGTAGTAACAAAATAATTTGGTATAAACAAGGGCCCATTCTGCTAAGCCCATATGTATAAGGCTTCAAAATGAAACTTATCTACTATTTTTAAAGCAAAGAATATACAAAAACAGATCACCTACAAGAATGGGCAAGATTCGTTTTAAAGTTGGCTCACTAACACAATCACCAGGAGCCAATCAGAAAGCTAGATGCATTTTTGTGTATTCAGAAAAAAGACACCTAGCCTTCCGATTGGCTCCTGTGAATTAGGCCAGTGAGCTAACTTTAAAACGAATCTTGCCCATTCTTGTAGGTGTTTACTTTTTGCATATTTTTTGTTTTAAAGTAAAAACGGTAAATTATGGACTATTGCTTAAAATATTCATGGAAAACATCAATTGCATGATCATTTTTGCAGGTTAACCGGTTTTAGTTCTCACTCTGTTGAAATGTATAGTTTAAGCAACAGCAATTCTGATGCATGAAACACAGTCTGTGCCACCAAAAGACCCCATTAAGTTTAAAGCGAAATAATTTTTTATAAAACGAACAAACTATTCAAACTATGGTTTATTTTCAAAACAAATCACCTGCATTATAATAATACTTTGAGCATTATTGGAATCACTGTTATTGACATTCTCACAACGCCCTAGTTCACTCACTCATCATAACAGCTCATGACTAAAGGTGATCCAATTTTATTTTTGTCAGGTGGAAAGTCCTCTTGGTTTGTATTTAACGTCCCAGCAGAGAATAAATGAGCACCAAGAAAGGATTCACAATGGAAAAAGTCGAAAACTACATGCGGAAAACCCCACATAAGGTTTAAATCAACGACGTTTTAAGCATTTTATTTTTAATTCACGTACACAATTACTATACAACCTGGGTTGAGAGACAAAACACTAAACGATGTAACTAATTTAGTCATGTTACCGCCTGCCTTATCACAACTCCCACTCAATAATCTGTTGCTGGTAACTTGCCTTTACCCTGACCTCAAAAGTTTTAGACTTATTTTTGGTTGAAGGGTATTTACGTCAGATTTGCGCGCCCTGTGGCGTTCCATATTGTAGCAGAGCACTCTTAGTTCAATGTTCTGTACTTCCTTGTCCCTCTCTGGAAGGGAGGATAGGCGCAGTTATATATCTCTCACAACCTAAGCGTTTATGCATTTACACATAAAGAGCAAAAGAGAAGACGAAATTCGTTCGTCTGATGTTTGGCGATCGTCGACCTTATAAATCTCAGGGAAAGTCTGGTATTGCTTAATGCCAGCTCCTACTTTGGCGTCAATACGGTTGCTGAGGATGACTTCTTCAGCAAGAAGCCAATATTGGAAACAATCTAACACAAGACCACGGAGGTGGAAACCGCTGTCGATTAAGTGGTGGGCCCAAAATACCTGGATTGCCTGAACATAGCAATTATGAATTTTAATATTTAACTGGTCAATACCAAACTTTTGAGAGAATTATTCCTAAACAAGTTATTAAAAAATTAAAGACGAACTTACGTTCCTCCTTCTTGTATAAAAGAAAAGTCCTTCTTGTATAACAGAGCAATTACAATTGCATGGTATTTCATGCCATGTTATTGCATGGTACAATCAGTCGGGGCTTTACTGGCTTACGCCTCCATAGGATTGACTATACCATGATCTTCTTCACGTTAAAACTCTTATCATTTGAAAAGTAGTGCGTCCTAGCTCCAGGGTGAACGTACGTAGCTTACTTTAAAGACACGGAGTATAACTTATTCCGTTTTGATACCCTTAGTCGGGAAGTTGGCGGGGTGGCCCTCTTTTCAGGAGCTTTGTCATTTTTCAGGAGGTTTCGTTTACTTCCAACGCCAGACCTCCAAAAGTCCAGGGTGTCATAATTACCAGACTTTCATGCCCGTGTAACATCACATTTTGTTACCTACGAGATACCGATGGGTGATGATTTTGAAAGGTTGGTAGAAGTGTTTATTTATTATATGCAACTTGCCTGTTTCCTTTAAGTTTATTGACATGACATGCAGTTTGAACCAGCTTCTAGATAACTGGATAAATGTTGAACAATGGTTGACAAAACAGGTGGCACAACAGGATTTATTGTGATTCGTATTTTTGACTTATGACTTATGTTATTGGTTACAGACTTCCTCGCTGGTGGTACAAGTTGGAACAAAGAACAGCTGGCATAAGCTTTTTTTTGTGCTGCTGTCATAACTATGCATAAACGTTTGAGTACACCTTTTTGATAACAATGGTCTCCTTTTTATTTGTTTGCTGCAATGTAAAAATCGACATTGTTTTTGGTTTGAGAGTTGAGAGAACGGGTGCAGTGCGTGGATTTAATTTAATTCTTTGAGCAATAGTAAAGAAATCGATAAGCAATCGCTGTGCGAATGAAAATTGTTCATTGTTGGATACAACATTCATGCCTTGTCTCATGACTCTTTTGCTTTTTGTGGATACAGAAGAGAAAATTAGTTGTATTGCAAACACACATTGTTTTTTCAACGCACGTGACACACGATGGGTTTTTTTTGCCACAAGCTCTTGCTGGAGCAAACACAATTACTTAAACAAAAAAACTTCATGTTGAGCGTTCACATTTTGTATAAAAGTTTCTGTCAAATATCAAGCAGTCAACATTTGAAGGTGTTCAGATTGAGATTGATGTTGTCCATAATTTTTGTTTGTACAAAATGTCACACTCGGATTACAAGGACACAACTTTAGCCTTCCAAAAGTTTGCACAACTATTTTCGTACCATGCAAATTTTCCCTTTCCCATGGAGTAGGATTACCAGTTGTTCAAGCCACTGACGAATCTAACAACCCACTGAATCAAAATTTCTGGCATTAAAGTAAGCAATGAATTATAATAAATTTAAGGATCCGCCTTTGGTCATCAAGAGTCCTTGTACTTCGCGAATACTTTATGCCAGATGTGATATGGAGAATAAGTAAAGTGTTGAGAGAAGTAACCAGTTCGGGGGATAGAGAAAGTGTCACTTCATTCGTATTCATTCGCATTCGCAATCATCTTCATCATCATCACCAACATCATAATAAATGTATCATCTTAACCTACAAAGAGGAATTAACCTAAATACCTTAATCCATGCGTTTGCGTGCAACTTTGCGTGTGGCAGCCACAGCGCCGCTTCCACATAATTGGCATCAACGCCGAGGAAGTTGGTAGTGTTGACACATGACTAAAGTCTGCATTTGCCCATCCCAAAATGTATTATAATATATAATATTCCTTTTACCTACTTCTCCAGCTTTACAAACGTTCTAGTCCAAATTTTACACTTGCTAATAACACCGTTTTTTCACACAAAATTTCAGTTCAGATGAATGTTTTAAATTATTTTTTTACTCCACTTTTTTGCAAACGAAGCAGATTCTTTATAGGTCGGAGGAAAGAGTGTGAGTGGAAATAGGTCCTCGTACAAAACAAAATTCTCTAGTGTATTAAGCTCTGTAAATTTTAAACAATATTTATCGCACTCTTGCCCTACAGTACATTTTGATTTTGGAAAACAATAAGACTTCAAAACTATCTCATGTGAATGACGAATGTTATATTCACGAAGTAAATAATCTCTATGCTCAACTTTCATTTTTTGCCAGACTAAGAAAAGAAATTCACTGTCATTCTCAGCGTACTCTATAGCTTTTTCAGGTAACTTACGTAAACGTCACGGGAATCGCTGATAAACCTTTTCTAGCTGAACATTGAGAGTCACAGTCACAACTGTGCTAAATGAGGTTTGTGGCTCGCTACTAAAAACTTTATCATAAACATTCTGAACATCTATAACTGAACAAAAATACACTAGGAATGCATGTCTCACTCATTAAAACTGGGAGACATCTTGGGCTTATAGCATCGATTACCACTGCTCCCTTGTTGGTTTAAGGACTAGCATGTGGATGTGTGGAATTCTGATTTCCATTCATTTCCCAAAACACCTGAATATGAATACAGCCATATTTTCATTTCTACTATATGAATGTTTACCACTACTTCTACCTCCACGATGTCCTCCTCTATTCCCACTTGAATGAGAAACGACTAATGCAGCAGCATTATTCATGTTTGAAGGTTGAAGACAATCTCTAGCAAATTTCCTTTGTTCTGACAATTATAGCACTTAATGCTATTTAAAGTCAATTGGTCTAGCAAAACGAAGGTGCAGGTACCACATTAACATTTTGTGATGAATGATTGTTATTCATGCTTGGTTCTGTCTCTGAACTTGGAGGATTGGTGTACTGTGAATTAAACTGAAAGCCAGATCTACGATAATTGAATAAGAAACACGCATGCCATCAACTACACAGGGAGGTAGAACTTTATTTTCGGCGAACGGGAGGACGCTGC
>LJIJ01001803.1:0-36164 GCA_001718145.1 Orchesella cincta
CTTGGGGAGAGACAAGCAAATTCACGAAGAGATACTTGTCACTGTGAAATCATGGATACTAATTGTTGTCATTCTATACTAATAAAAGTTGAAAAAATTGTACATATTTTGGTAGTACCGCTTTTTTAAGTATTTATGGATAAAAAATTTAATGGTATGCCAAATATATAATTAGTAAAACCGCTACTCCCATAGCTGTTAGAGTAAACGCGACATGGTTCAGTTAAATTAATGCTCAATTTTTAAAGTTTACCTTTTTAAATCGAATACCAAGAGCTGAAATATGAAATCACGAAGCATAACGTTTTTCCATAATCACCAGTATCTAAATTAAACTAGGCCACATCTAATGAGCATTTGCTAAGATTGTTTGAATCGGCATTGTGAATTGCTAACAACCTTCACATTTATGCAAATGATGCAAATTGCTTCCATTATGCGCATTCGTAATGTTAATTCAGGTTTTCAAGGCCGAAGAGTGCTGCTAATGAAATAACTTTAAAATTTTATCATTTCATTCAATCAAACTATTACAGAAACATTTGGTTGTAAAATTATATTTTCAAATAGAACCTGAAATGGTTGCACAACCTATCCAACCTATAAAAATATCCGATCGTTTCTTCTGGAAACCCCGAACAAACCATCACAAATGCCGCATATAGAGCATGGTACAACGTCTGCTGATTGAAGGTAGATTTAAACAAAAATGCCAATCCAAATTTCTATGTTTAGTTTAATCATTGGAAAGGCAACCAATGGAATGATTAATGACTGAACACTTTTTTAAATGTGGGTTTCTGTTAGAGAAATGAAGTTAGCATGGTATAGAATGCTTTTCTAACTTTGGGACACCCTTTAAAAATTTATAAGCCTTGGCGAGAACTGATGAAAGTCACTTTCAAAAAAACAAGAAGTAAGAAAAAGTTTTTGAAATCATTTTGATGGGCTTTAACGCAAATAAACAATTGCGGTAGATATAGTTGAGGAAAACTATTCTCCTTGTTATCAATTCGAAGAGAATTACATTTCCCATTTGACATGTTTTACTAATTATATTTTGTAGCAGCTGGAGGGAAAACCACTACGATCATTTATTGTATACGGATGGCCAAAGTGCTCCAATGTCGTCAGGTTGAACCAGAAACCAAGACCCGGGAAGTTTTATGTCATCAGTATTGAGAGATTACCCCGCAAAGTGTAAGCTAAGCAACAGGCTTTCCCAGAGTGAGGTGGAGAAGTGAAACCGCATAACGAGGTCTGATTTAGTGATAAAACTAATGGGTATGTGAACAAGCGTACTGTCTTTGATGTTCGAACTGTACTGTGTCTGCAGTGTTTGCACTGATTTTTATACATATCGGAGCCAAGCATAATACAATTGAGCTAACCTTGCATGATCATATCATATCATTATCGATGCATGAACACAATTATTGAAATACGCAGGAAACGTATATCATATGAGTTGATTGTAAATAACTTATGTTCTCCATGCAAGTTTCTCTGAAGTACACGTTAATAACAACTTACGGCACTCATTTTGACTCGACTTATTGTTACAAGATATCCACTTGAAGGACAATCTAACAGGTTGAATAACAGTATGGCTGGAACTTCTCGCTATGACTTCCTGTGTTAATGTACCTAGCTAATACAAACTTTCTACAAAATGAATCAAGTACTTTTCGTTACAAAGGTAACACTTTGGGACAATATAACGCGCTCGGCCACGTTCCATGAATGACACCTCGGTTAAAAATGTTCAATAGAGAATGAAAGGTCAGATTGGCTGGGAGGTTAGGTCTTGTTAGCCAGGCATTGTCTTGATATCATTTCATAAAAATAACCAGCTTTGAGACCCGTGATAATATGTTATGTAAATCGAAACTCAACTGACAGTGATCATGTTGAATGATTTCAGTCAATTTAGGTTTTGGGTCGCATTTCATACACGTGTAATAGAGTTATCCGCGGTACCAAAACTAAAATCAATTTCAATTATATTCAGAAAACGTCCGTCTGCATCAAGGGATACAGATACAAGTTCATCGCATTACGAAATGATTCGGTCATGCAAAAATATATGGTTGAGCTTAATTTGTTAGTAACGATGACCCGACTGCTCTGTTCCGTCAAACAATCTGATGGCAAGTTTTTCTTGCATCAGATCAGTTTTGGGGTGGAGGACAACGCAGTTTTTTTTTTTCAGAGAAGTAAAATACCGAAAAATGTATCTTTTTAACTTGATTAAAAAAAGTGCATATCTTACTTGTATAAAAATGGAAGAAAACTCGACCATTGAACATTTGCATCATAAATTTATTTAACCTTTATTTACCGAGTTTGAGAACTCATACGCAGTGCCGTTAGCGTGGTAAATGGCCAGGGGTATGGCGACCGCCCTAGGCCTCCCCAAAAAACGGGGGGCCGTAAGGCCCCCTTTTATTGCCAACCACAATTTTCGAAATCTTACAATGACTACAAGAAAGAATTTCCCTGGATTGTAATTATACCATTAAGAATATCCAAATGTTCTAAGGTGGGAAACCGTTATATAGGCAACCCTACAAACTTTATCCGTGAAATTTAGCTTTTCTATAGCCAGAGACTGTTACAATTACATGTTGTGTAATTTGTAATTGTAATTGTAATTTTTGTCTTCAATTTTTAAATAGAATCACGGAAACTTAACGTCGTTTTCCATATTCTAAAGCTGTTTTCAATGGAATTTTTAAACTTTACCGTATATTAAGGGTTGTAGCCCAATTCATATGAGTTTTAGCGGTCGAAATGATTGTACTGAAAATTACATTTACTTAAAGTTATTTTTAAAAATCCACTTTCAAAATTACAAGTTACTTTTCGACAAGAAAAGGTCTGAAAATTCAATTACAAATTACTTTTGAAACAAATGATAGGGTTGAAGTTACCAGTAAAATTATGTTAGACTTGTAATTTAATTACAATAATTTCTGTAATCAATTACTAACACACTCTGCTAATAGCTGGATTAAGGCCCCAGTTGTTGCCTACATTATTATTATAAAGCTTGAATAAAACCAGCGAGAACTATTTTACCTTTAATCAGTAAAGATTTTTGAATAATGGATTGCAATCAACGAATATAACGGACTTTTAAGGTCTACAATCTAAAGAATTATTTTTGCTGGGAATAAAGTTGGTTAGATCTCTAGTTCTCATCTGCGGAATTGAACGAAACCGAAACCCAAAACTTTAACGAAATTGACAATGTCATTTTGTCTGGATATTCTTTAATTGGGTGAAATTTAATCTGATGAATAAACATTGTGTTTGCATTGCAAAATGGATAAAATGATCGGGAAAAAAATGTTCTGAACATGTGTTTAACTCTGCTGACTCCTTTCTCAGAAATGGATTGAACAATCTTCGAAAATATTATTGCGGATAAACTTTGGTTGGTATCAGCAAGGAAATGACTTTGACAAATAGAAAATAGAAACCACCGAAAAATCTGCGAAAGCTTCTACAAACTGAAACGCTACAAAAACTTACTTAATTTGCCAAATATCAGATTTGAAAATTTTGGATTCCTTTTGTTCATTTAACGGACGTCTGTGTGGCACAGTTTTCCTCATGTGGAAACAAATGTTCATAACGTTTCAACGGGTTGGAGCTTACAAAATTTGAATGTACGTTAATGTTGTGTAATGAGTGTAGATTTTGTTATCAAGGAACGATATTTTCTGTTTTTTGAATTTTGAAAAGCCTGTATGAATCAATAGATATTTTACTCAAACTTCTGACTTCAATTCACACAGCGTTGCGAATCTGTCTAATGAGGGAATCGCTGAAACGATCCTTATTTTCCAGACACAAAGGTATAAAAAGACTTATTCGAGTTCAAACCATGGGCCGAGAAAGGTAACTTGGCGATTTTATTAGCAAACCAAACGAAAAACTCAGACAGTACATTGCACCCAATAGAAATTTGACAGCTGTAAAAGCTAAAGTAGACGCGAGAAATATGGGCCACAAATTTTAATCGCCTGAGTTTAGAAACCAAAAGACGCATTGACGCGAGTAATTCATTATTCGAAAGCCATGCAATTGCTACACACTGGCAGTGGGCCAGAAAATTTATCTAATGATTTATTTTGTACGAATCTTTTCCTTGGAAAGTTCAAACCACTGCTTTTCATAGGCGTCGCCACGGGGTTTTGAGTGGGGTTGTACAAGCCCGCATTTTATTCAAAGGATTTCATAACCCAATTTTAAAATTACAGGCAACCAAATGAAACGATTTAGTGGTATTTAAATGGGTCATCGAACTGCAATCCAGGAGTAAAATTGTACCTCTTTAATTGGAAATCGATGACCGGTTTTGGTAATCTGCGGAGCAATCGTGGATTTCGTGAGCGTCGCTGAAAAAAGTGAAAGCAACAATGGGTGAATTAAATTTTATTAAGCATCCATAAAATGTACACTGGTAACCAAAATTCGTACCATTTAAAGCCAAGAGTAACACCAGTTTCCAGTGCATTCATTTTCATTGGGAATCGTTAAACATCAGAAGCAGTTTACTCCATCTAAGAATGAATAAGTAAAAATATATAATCAACACTATGCCATATACATGAAATGGTGAACACATTAGAAACAAACATTTTTTTATGGTTTCTGCATTGTACAGAACAAACTAAATTATTCACAAACAATGGCTGGATTGAATAGAAAAGTATTATTTATTTGGGGATCTCAAACAGCCCGACGTTAACCCACGCCAGATACACGAATATAGCATACTGCTGTTTCGGGACAACATGCCCATTCAATTATGTCTAATCACCAACAATACCACGTTTGAATTTCCCTGTATGATGGGGCATTGTGTCTTCGAAACCAGCAGTATGCATATCGTTTAGCTGGCCTGGTGCAAACCGTTCGGCTGTCTCAAGTACCTCACCCGTTTTGTTGGAACTGGAATCTCAACGCAAAACTGGAGCTTGTTGCAGGTTTCTCAACCCTTTCATCAGGAGAATGGTTAGGTTAGTTCCCGGAATTCGAGCTAGGCTTAACCTGAAGATCGGCGTCTTTTGTTCTTTCTTCGGACCATTTGGAAAAATAATTAAAGTTTTAAAGTAACTTCAAGCAACAATGTAAAAACTAAGCTCATGATATAGTCGTGAGTGTTTAGTTTTGTTACAAAATTAATGGCAGTACAGCCACTAACAGGTATGTTTGCATATATTTGCATTCCTAGTTTGATTTTTCGCGAATTATTTGTTTGTTGCAATCGTTATGAGTGACCGTGCTCGTTTACATACCATACAAGGTTCAATTTTCTGAATTAGCTTTGCCATACGTACTGTTAGCTGTGCGTTCCAAAGTTTTGGCGGATCATCCAAGTGTTGGGTAGACACATCGACGTACAACAGCAAAATTCTAAGGGGAAGGACCAAAAATCATCGAAATTTTAACCCCCTAAATATATCTCATTTAAATAAAGGCTAAAAATTTGCTTTTGGATATCGATTTTTTAAACCAAACCTTTTGGCATACATTTGCTCCTTATGGACCAAAAAAATAACACCTTGTGCTAAAACAGATATTGCAACGTTATTTTGCTACTTTTATTTGAAAAAGTTTATAAACTCTAGCCACAATAAACTCAATCATTCTAAACAACTAAGAGCTAGATAAATTTTAAGACTTTGCAGAATAGAAAAATACAATGTATTAAATATATGGCCGTAAGAGTTTAATTTCAACCCTGTAGTAAAGAATGTTAATATGATTTTCGTTAAGTATTGCATGTTATTCCTGACAATATAAACCACCGACTGCCTGATAAAGAACTTCATTTTGGATAAATGAAATAAAGATAATAAAGACGCATTCAACACAGACCAAATGATTGTCTGAAGCTTATTTGAAACGGCAGAGACCATTAGAAAGACTATAAATGCTGATAAAAGCAGTCAAAGTAAATATTTAATCCGTCATATCAAAAACTGAATTTTCCTCTCCGACCCATTTGGCATTACAAAAATCGACGAAGAAACTGAAAACTTGAAATGAGGTGAAATTTGGATCAGCGTAAAAAAGATATATTAATTGAATGGTAAGCAACAAATTAAAATTGCTGGTTTAATAAGCGCAACTGTGATTGGCGGACCAGATCTGGCGAAAAAATATTGTATAAAATTTATCAACATCTTGTAAAGCTCTTTGCAAGCCGGATAAGTAGATTTTAAGTTGTGGAGCTCCGAGTATGTAAGAATGGAAGGTAAAAGTCCTTTTATGGGTTAAGGAACTGCGGGATTTAGTTTTAACGGTTTTTTGTACAACCAATGAATAGAAAAATACCGCAAATTATGCTTTTTTACCAAAAAGTTGATTTTCTCAAATATTTCAGTTAATATGTCAGCAATCTGGATTCACCGTTTCCAGCGAGACCATATCCACTCGAACCCACAAGCTTATATAAGAAAATCGTAGTAATTACTGAAAATATGCGTGGGGATAGTCTACCAGGATTTCCTACTTTCTTAATCTATAAGTTGTTTCAATTTTTGAAATCCCACAGATAATTTTTTAGCAATCCAATGTTGTGTAAACATTCAATTATTAAATTCAATGCAATGTTTTGGTAAGTCAAACGGTTTCCTACAGGAGAAAACTGGTGAAATCTCGCTGAATCATGATCTGGATGTGCCGACAACAGAAAAAAGAAGTCCTAATTATTAAGACCTGCCGTTCGAAAACCGTTCTGGTTTGAAAAACCGCTTTATGGCATGGCAATAACCATGCACCAGGTGTATAAAATTTTTGTAAAACTTTTTTTTTTGGTATAATGCCTTTAAGTTATTATAATTCAAGTTTATTCTGAATTAGAATGGGAGGTACTATGAAATTTTTAGAGGGGCATTCGATTTCAGGGAGACGATTGTCCTCCCTGTCCCATTAGGATGCTACGGCTATGGGTAAATCAATTACACTTGTTCATTCAGGAAATGTAGTGCGGTTGCCACGGGTTCATTTGGGTGTACATGACACCAAGCTGTACCGGTGGCAACGCACTGCTTAACATTCTGACAATGCCCAATTCTGTGCTAAATTGAATTGTCTACCCATAGGGTAGCATCCTTATGGGACGGGGAGGCATCGTCCCTCCCCCTGAAATTCGAATGCCCCCTTAAATTTCATAGTACTTCCCATTCTAATTCAGAAATAAAACTTGAATATAATAACATAAGGCATTATTACAAAAAAAAAGGTTTTTTTACAAAAATTATTATACAGCTGGCATGGTTATTGCATGCCAGGAAGAGCGTTTTTCAAACCAGAACGGTTTCGAACCGGCAGGTCTTAATACATTAGGGACTCTTGTTTCGTTTTGTCGCACATCCAGATCCATTGATTCACGAGATTTCACAAGTTTTTCTCTGGTAGGAAAACCGTTTTGACTTACCAAAAACATTGCATTGAATAATATTGAAAGTTTACACAACATTGGATGCCTAAAAACTATTATCTGTGGATTTCAAAATATTGAAAACAACCTTATAGGCTTAAAAAAGTAGTGATCTGGTAGACTATCCCCAAGCATTTTTCAGTAATACTACGATTTCGTTATATAAGGCTGGTGGGTTTTCAGTGGAATGGTCGCGCTGAAAACGTGATCCAGATGTGCCTGACATATTAACTTGAAGATATTTGGAAAATCAACTTTTTTGGTAAAAAAAGCATAATTTGCGGATTTTCTATATCATTGTTTGTACAAAAAACCGTTTAAAAACTAATCCGCCAGTTCTTTCATAAAAGGAGCTACTGCCATTCTTACATACTTCGGAGCCCACAACTTAAATCTCTATTCCGGCTGCAAGATTTAAAGATGTTGAATAAAATTGTATACAATCATTTTTCGCAGGATCTGGTCCGCAATCACAGTCGGCTTATTAAACCGGCATTTATACTTTTGTGCTACCATTCAAATTAAATCATATCTTTTTAACGCTGATCCCCAAATTTCACCTCATTTTCAAGATTTTCGGTTCTCAGTCCGATTTTTTGTATGGCCAAATGGGTCGAGAGGAACTTCAGTTTTGATAGACGGATTTAAATATTCTACTTTGACTGATTATCTTCGCATTTAAGTCAGTTTCTAATGGTCTTCTCCGTTTCAAATAAGCTTCAACAATTACATTTTGGTCTGTTTGAATGGCGTCTTTTATCTTTATTCATTTATCCAAATGAAATATCTTTCAGGCAGTCGTGGTTATCATATTGTCAGAAATAACATGCAAATACTTACGAAATCCATATCTAACATCTTTTACACAGGCTTGAAATTAACTCTTCGCCAATATATTTAATACATTGTATTTTTTTATTTCGCAAGAGTCTTTAAAAACGTATCAAGCATTAGATTGTTTAGATGTTCGAGTTTACTTGGGGCTAGAGTTTATCAACGTTGTCAATAAAAGTGCAAATAATGTTGCAATATCTGTTTTAGCACAAGCGTGTTATTATTTTTGGTTCAATAAGGAGCAAATTATGCACCAAAAGGGTTGGTTAAAAAATCGTATATCCAAAAGCAATTTTAGCCTTTATTTAAATGGGATATTTTTGGGGCATAAAATTTCGATGATTTTGTCCTCCTTAGAATTTTGCGTTGCTACGTCGATGTGTCCTACCCAACCATTGGATGTCGCCCAAACTTGGAACGCACAGCTACCAGTACGTATGCAAGCTAATCAGAAAATTGACTAGTATCGTATGTAAACGAGCACGTCCAACTCATAACGATTGCGGCAACAAAAACAATATTCCGCGAAAATCAAACTAGGAATGCAAATATAATGCAAAATACTGCGTATGGCGTACTGGCACATAATTTGTAAACAAAACTACACACCCTCAAACGACTATATCATTAGCCTTAGTTTTTAAATTGTTGCTTGAAGTTACTTTAAAACCTTAATTATTTTCAAAATGTTCCGAAGCAAAGAAACAAAAGACGCTCGATCTTCAGGTAACCTAGCTCCGAATTCCCGACTAACCTCAACAATGCTGCTGATGAAGGGTTGAGAAACCTGCAACAAGCTCCAGTTGTGACGTTGAGATTCCAGTTACCAACAAAACGGGTGAGTACTTGAGATCAGCCGACGTTAGCACAGCCAGATAAACGATATAGCATACTGCTGTTTCGAGACACAATGCCCCCATCATGACAAGGAAATTCAAAACGTGTATTTGGTAATTAGACAATAATTTGAATGGGCTTGTTGTCTCGAAACAGCAGTATGCTAATGTGTATCTGGCCGTGTTAACGTCGGGCCTGTTGAGATCCCATAATAATATATACTTTAATTATTCCAATCAAGCCCAGTTGTTGAATAATTTAGTTTGTTCTGTACAATGACAGAACACAATAAAAAAATGTTTGTTTATAAAATGTGTTCACACATGTTTCATGTATCATGCATAGTGTTTGATTATAATATTTTAACTTAATTCTTTCATTCTTGGATTGTAATAAAACTGCTTCTGCTTTTAACGATTTCCCAATGAAATGATGCACTTGAAACTGGGTTACTTCTTGGCTTTAAATGACGAAATTTGTCTACAGGTGTACATTTTTATGGATTGACTAATAAAATTTAATTCCACCCAGTGCTTTCACTTATTCAGCAACCGCTCACGAAATCAGAGTTGCTCCTCGTTTCCAAAACGGTCATTCGATTTCCAATTAAAGAGGTACAATTTGTACTCCTGGATGCAGTTCGATACACATTTATACCAATAAATTCGTTTCATTTTGTTGCTGTAATTTTAAAATCTGGGGTTATGGAATCCTTTTGAATAAAAAATGGCGGCTTGTACCCCACTCAAAACCCCGTGGCGACCGCCTATGAAAAGCAGTTTTGAACTTTCCAAGGAAAAATGATTCGTACAAATAATCAATAGAATAAATTTTCTGGGCCCACGCCAGTTGTGTGCAATTGCCATGGCCTTCGAATAAGATTAATCGCCGTCAAATTGCGTCTTTTGGTTTCTAGACTACAGGCGATTAAAATTTGTTGGCCCAATTTTCTCGCGTCTACTTTAGCTTTTACAGCGTCCAAATTTCTTTTGGGTGCAATGATACTGTCTGGAAGTTTTTTCGTTTTGTTTTTGCTAATAAATCGCCAAGTTACTTTTCTCGCCATGGGGTTGAACTCGAATAAGGTCTTTTTTATACTTTTGTGTCTGGAAATAGTGAATCGTTTTCGCGACTTCCTCATTAGACAGATTCGAACGGCGTGTTAAATTTTGAAGTACAGAAGTTGGAGTAAAATCTCTATTGATTTCATACAGCTTTTCAAATTCAAAAACAGGAAAATATCGTTCTTGAATCAAAATTACCTCATACACCAATTTATTACGTTACATTCAAATTTTTGTAGCTCAACCGTGAACGTTATGACTATTGTTTCCCACATAGAAACTGGAACCACCAGACGTCCGTTTAAATGCAAAAAAGGAATCAAAATATTTCAATCTGTATTTGGCATTTAGATTATTTTTGTACGTTTTTCAGTTTGATAGAGCTTTCGCAGATTATTTCGTGTTTTCTATTCATTTGTCAAAGTCATTTCCCTTGCTGATACCAACCCAAAGTTTATCCGCATAATATTTTCGGAGTTGTTCAAATCCATTTCTGAGAAAGGAGTCCAGCAGAGTTAAAACACATGTTCAGAACATTTTTCCCGGTCATTTTATCCTTTGCAATCAACACAAACTTTTATTCATTCAGATTTAAATTTCACCATATTAAAGAATTCCTCCAGACAAAAGATCATTGTCATTTCGTTAAAGTTTTGGGTTTGGTTCGTTCAATCCGCAGATTAGAACTAGAGATCTAACCAACTTTATTCCAGCAAAAATAATTCTTTAGATTGTAGACCTTAAAAGTCGTTATATCATTGATTGCAAATCCATTATTCAAAAATCTTTTACTGATTAAAGGTAAAATAGTTCTCGCTGGGTTTTATCAAGCCTTTAACTAATAATGTAGCAAACAACTGGAGGCTTTAACTCCAGCTAATAGCAGAGGTGTTAGTAACTTGAGTTACAGTAATTAATTTGTAATTAAATTACAAGTTACATAATTTTGTAACTGGTAACTTCAGCCTATCGTTTTCCAAAGTAATTTGTAATTGTAATTTTTCAGACTTTTCTTGTCGAAAAGTACTTGTAATTTTGAAAGTGGATTTTTAAAAATGTAACTTTAAGTAAATGTAATTTTAGTATTCATTTCGACCGCTAAAACTCATATGAATTGGCTACAAACCCTTAATATACGGTTAAAGTTTAAAATTCCATTGTAAACAGCTTTAGAATATGAAAACGACGTTTAATTTTCCGTGATTCTATTTAAAATTGAAGACAAAATTACAAGTTACAATTACAAATTACAAAAAATGTAATTTGTAACATCTCTGGCTAATAGAAAAGCTTAAATTTCACGGATAAAGTTTGTTAGGTTGCCTATAATAAGGTTTCCCACTTAAGAAAATTTTGGATATTCTTAATGGTTATAACTTACAATCCAGGGAATACTTTCTTGTAGTCTTGTAGATTTTGAAATATTGTGGTAGGCAATAAAAGGGGGCTTACGGCCCCTTTTTTGGGGGAGGCTAGGGCGGTCGCCATACTTGCCATACCACGCTACGGCACGCGTATGAGTTCTCAAACTCGGTAATATAAAGGTTAAAATAAATTTATGATGCAAATGTTAAAATGTTCGAGTTCATTTCTTCCATTTCTTATACAAGTAAAATATGCCAACTTTTTTTATCAAGTTAAAAAGATACATTTTTCGGTACTTTTACTTCTCTGACAGAAAAACTGGCGTTGTCCTCCACCCAAAAACTGATCTGATGCAAGAAAACTTGCATCAGATTGTTTGACGGAACAGAGCAGTCGGGTCATCGTTACTAACAAATTAAGCTCAACCTATATTTTTGCATGGATCTGATTCATTTCGTAAATGCATGAAGTTACATAATACTTTGATGCAGAACTACTTTTCCGAATATAATTGAATTGTGATTTAGTGTGGTACGCAATAACTCAATTCACAGTATAATGAAATGTGACGACGAACCTAAAATTGACTGGAAATTCACTCAACATGATCATTGTCATTGACGTTTTTATTCATATTTTCACGGTTCTCAAGCTGGGTTACTTTTTATGAAATGATATCAAACAAATCCTGGCTTTAAGAGACCGAACCTTCCCAGCATATCTGACCTTTCTTTCATCTATTTGAGCCCTCGAGTCATTTATGAACGTGGCCCGAGCGCGTTAAATTGTCCCCCAAGTGTTACCTTCAGTAACAAAATGTACATGGAATTCAGTTTGTATGAAAGTTTTGTATTAGCTAGTATACATTTTACATCAGGGAGTCATAGCTGAGAAGTTCCAGCAGCTATTTATTCAATCAGTTAGATTTCCTGTCTGATGACTTAAAATGTGATGATATAATGTAATAATAAGTCAAGTCAAAATGAGTGACGTAAATTTATTAGTTAACATGAACTTGAGCGAAACCATGCATGATGAACATTAGTTATTTACAATCAAATTCATATGAATTATACAGTTTTACTGCGTTTTTCAATAATTGTGAATATCATGCTTCGACAAATTGATATGATTTGTTGATGCAGGGTTAGCTGATTTATTATTATGTTTGCTCGTATATGTATATAAATAAATGCAAAAACTGTAGACACAGTACAGTTCGAACATCAAAGACAGTAGTGGTTGTTCACATACCATATTTTTTTACTCCACCAAATCAAGACCTTACTATGCGGTTTCAACTTCTCCACCTTTACTGTGAAAGCCCTTTGCTTAGCTTTACACTCTGCGGGGTAAGCTACCATCCGTGTGCATTATGGGGATGGTATGTGCTTTGCTCAGCTGCTACAAAATATTAATTAGCACAGACCAGCACTATATTAAGACTGACGATTGTTCGTTATGAACTTGACTCCTAAATGTAACTCCGAAAAGATTTTTATTGAATACTCGACATCCAATGACAATCATTCAGGAGCCAGCTTGAACGAAGAAGGGCGCGAATATATTTGCTCCTTTGCAGATAGCTGTACTTTAAAGGCTTTGTTTACTTCTTGATATCATGTGTTTTTGGTTTTATGCTATTCTTGGGCGGAGTCTGTCTTGCTCATTGGGAGTCAAGTTCATAACTCATAACGAACAATCACCAGTCTTGGTATAGTCCTTGATTAATTAGTAAAACATGTTCAATGTAAATGTAAGTTCTCTTTGAATTTGATAGCAAGGAGAATAATTTTCCTCAATTGTATGCTCCGCAATTAGTTTAATTTGTATTAGCAATTTGTAAAGCCATTAAAACTATGTTAAACCACATTTTCTTACTATTCTTGTTTTTGCAATTAGCTTTCATCTGTTATCACCCAAGGCCTTAGAATAAAGCTTCAAAGGGTATCGAAAAGCTAGAAAAAACTTCTTTGCCATGCTACTTCATTTATCTAACATGAAACACAAAATTTAAAAAGTATACGATCCATTAATATTTGTCATGGATTACTTTCTAAGTAAAACTAAACGTATAAATTTTGGATTGTTCATTTTAATCGGAATGACCATTCATATTTCATGCGGATGTGCTCTATATTGCAGTATTCGTGATGGTTGTTCTGGTTTTCAGAAAGAAAAGTATAGGATATTTTAATTACTATATCCCTTTACCATGCGCGTCAAGTTAAAAATAGTTTGTCAAGAAAAGGTTTTCAAAAAGCGTATCAAAAACATTTTGTAAAATATCGATTTTCAATTTAAATCTTGTTCACACCATTGCGGATAAGAAACCTGAATGGAGGCCATGATGTAGCAAGTTAAATATTGATAGCAGTATTCTGGATGAGTTGTAAAACGCTTATAGCCTAGGAACATAAAAAGGCTTTGGTGCTTTTGTATACCCAAGAATAAGTGTAGCGTAGACTTAAGCTGGTAATTACATGTAATTTAAACCACGTAGAAGTTTACATTCAGCAATATGTAACCGAAGATTATATTAAGCAAGGAAGTCCACAAAACGTTGCGGGGTTTATTATGGGTTTTAAAACAACCCAAATACCTTTACTGTTGTCAGTTGTTTAATTAATAAATTTAAAATTTAAATCAATACAAATTATAGGCTGTTGTTGGGTGTTATGTTTGATACGAGTGCACGTTTCTTAGGCTGTTGCATAGTCACCGCACAGGCACAGGTCCAAATTATTACCAGTGATTTAACATCATGTTTTTAACATGCTTTTATAAAAGAATTGGTTTTTAATAAAAATGAGCAAAGGAATACAAATTATAAATGATAACATTATTGATGAATGAATATATTAAATAAACGTAATACTTTTGTAAAATATGCACGTATAACAAGATTCTTAAAAAAGACATTCATCTTATATTAATTTAAGCTACCCGTTCAACCTCTAGATTCGTTTTTGACTCGTTAATTGTTCGTAACGTTCGTTTTTTATACGGTAACTAAAATTGGCGATTATCAAACTCTGTGCGAGTTCACAACGAAAGCAAAATGAGAACGCTTTCATCGTACAATTTCCCCACACTGCTGCACTTCGGTAGGAATTCGGGAAGCGTTCCGCATACGAAACCAACTCGCATAGACACTAAATCGCGCGATGAGCACACAATCAACGAGCTTACTTGTAAGTTTTGAGCATGCTGCTGTGTATGTGTATTGCAACACATTCCTATTTTTTATGTGGGTTTCGTCACTACTTTCATCCATCCATAACTCCAGAGTTTAAAAATTTTAGTTTTTATTTTGCTTATTATATTACACATTATCTTGTTTGGGATAGCAAGTTAAAGTATCAGAACAATTACCTATAAACTCGTTTAGATTATCCTGTGATTAGTGTGATATAGCCGGGTATATAAAACAGCATGCAAAACTACAACTTTCAACTATAAAACATTGCAGTTCATTTCATCATTTGAAATAGTAGCTATGAGTTTCTATTGTGTAGTCAGTTTCCCAAGGAAGAAAATGCTGTCGGTGTAGTTTCATCACGGTGGTTAACGGATAAAGATAAGCAGTGCTATTGGCCAGTTGGTCCAAACATCAACGTTCACAAGTTAGCAAAAGACACGCACCAATTAAACCATCATGGAAATTTACCCATGTGAAGTTCAAAAGACATACGGTATGAATTATGTAAAAAATATTTACTCTTGTATATGTTGTAACTGTCACGAATTCATATCCATTAAATGATAATTTTAGACACATATGAGAGAGCAAAAGCAGCGTGCAATCGGGCGGAGTACTCATCAAATTTAGACACACCTAGTGTTGAAACGGATGTTGATAGAATACGACGGAGGAGAAAACGACCGCAAAACTACCCAAGAAAATTTTGGGACCAAAACTGGTAGCAGTATCTACAAGGAACAGTAGAGCAAGTAGTTCCACCTCAACCCAATCTGAAGACCAGGAATTTGAACTTAAAGAACTGGCATCCGGATGTCCAACTGTGGATCTGTTAAATAGTAGAGCAAGCCAGCATTCTTGCCATACTAGTAAGCTATTCTAGAATTTATATGAAACTTTTCATTTGCTGCTCACATTTACGTTCGATTTTACGTCTGATAGGCCCACCGCAAATTCGTCATCCAACACCATATAACTTTGAGCCATTGCCAGCTGTTTCGCACCACCATACGAATCAGAAATCAACACAGAGCTACCTCAAAATCATCCGCCGCCGACAGGTATGATTCATGAGTTTGAACCAAATTTAAAAATAATTTTTCTTCTAAAAGTATTTATTGTTATATTTCCAACAGGTCATAAAGTGGTTACAGTGAAGTCCGAATTACCCAATTTCAATCAGGAGGAGCAAGCTCCAACTGTGGCGTCTGATTTTTCTACAGGGTTTCCTTTACAGTCTCCAATTATCGTTACTAGTCACAACTACCCAGTTTTGCAGAGCGTCCTCATTATCAGAGGGATGAATTAAATCAACATTTTACAGGTAGCATGAACATGAGAAGTTACAAGGACACAAATAAGTTTTTGACTTTCTTATAAAGTTTTCCAAATTTATGCACAGAACCACCGCATAATCTACCTAATCGAGTGTCTAACAGTCAGTTCGTTGAATCTCAACAAAAACCACCTGAAACTTCCGAAAATCGAAGCACTGCACGACAGAGATCAAATAACCATACATCTACTGACCTACCCGATACTTCCTTGGTTCAAGATAAAAGTATTTACTTCCTACTTTAATTTTGCCTATTTCTGTATAACATCAACCGATACGCTGTTATATTGTCTCTTTATTTTAGGGTTTGAGAAGTCGTCCTAGAGTATCTTGTTAAAATTCTCGAAAATCAGAAGGAGTTATTGCGGCGCTCGGCAGATAAAGCATCCACAGTGCCCTCTGTAGCTTTGCCATTCAAACCCCTGTTCGTACGTTAGAGGATTATCGCACATTAGGTGACTGGCTAGCCGATGCATCAAATTTGACTGCCCTGGTACGTTAGCTTATGCCTTAAGCTCAAATACAACCAGACGAGTTCTATGCTAAATTTTATTTTATATACTTTAGTCTCGTGAGCTGTCCATAATCGGTGGAAAATCGATAGTTGATATTACGAATCGGATACTTGAAGCGCTATTGTGTGCCCAAGTAGGGGAGGACCTTAGCTTAACTGGGAGAGGAAAAAAAACGGTTGCTGGAATAAAGGGGACACAATTCCTTTCCTTAATTTATGGTATTTTCCAACCAACCTTTAACAAAAAGGAAATTACAAATACGTTTACACTTTTGTTAATCTTAATGTAAATTTATAGCAAGCGTCAGAAAAACAAAAGGGGGACAAGCTGCAACAAACAGTGATATCGACAAAGCGATTCAAAATTGGTTAAAGGGAGCACCTGACCGTGTGGGAGGGAGAGACCACGGCCGTAACAAACGGCGAAGATCATGTCTCGACCACGAAGAGGACTCTCGCTCAGGACTCAACGGAGAAAACGAATGACCGTTGTCAGAACACTGCTGACTGATATAGGAGAAAATTCGCGTATTAATTTTAATAGTTCGTTATTGCAAGATGTTAATGAAACAGAAAGCCAATTTAGTGATACTTAGAGTTAGAGCAGCAAAGCAATAAACACTTTAATAACATCAACAGAGTGGTATCAGTAGAGCAGATTAGTCTTAGAGATAGAAACGGGTTCAAAAAGTCAGAAGAACACGATGAACAAACAATACCGCCTTTTTCTGATCAGTTAAGAATGTGGGCTGTTAACCACAATATTAAGCATGTTGCTATTAGGGAATTAATTCAAATAATTAATTTCAATGTCCAAATTTGGACTTACCAACTGATCCTCGAACACTAATGAAAACGCCAAGAAGCTTGAAAATTATTACAATAAGTGGTGGCTCATTCGTGTACTTTAATGTTAAAGAGCTTGTCCAGTTACGTATTAGGCTTGGTTTAGAAAGAAACACTCAAGTTTGCAAGTCCGTTATTAGTTCGTTAGAACCTAACCAGCTTTTAAATTTGATTACTTTAACCATCGGCATAGATGGTATTCCTATATCAAGAAGTAGTAATAAGCAATTTTGGCCAGTTTTGGGAACCGTTGATCAATGTACGTTTAAAGAACCGTTCATAATTGGACTTTACCATGGTGTAAAGAAACCCAGCAGTTTAGAGTTTCTACATACATTTATAGCTGATTGTAAAGCCATGGAAGAAAGTGGGTTATTAGTTAATAATATAAGTTACACTTTTCGAATTTCCAAAATATTGGCGGACGCCCCAGCGAGAAGTTTTTTAAAGGCAATTAAGAATCATAATAGCTATTACGGATGTGAAAGGTGCCACAAACGTGGTGAATGGTGTGGTAGAGTAGTTTTTGATGATGAGCCAGATATTCTAAGAACAGATCAGTCGTTTAGAGCGAAAAGGGATTTTGTCCATCATAACGGAAATAGCATATTTTGGAGCTTAAGGTAGATCTTGTGAAACAGTTTCCACTCGATTACTTGCACTTAGTTTGTTTAGGAGTCGTTAGAAAGATACTACGTCTATGGGTGAAAGGCAAATTACCTCATAAATTACGATATTCGGAAGTAAATCAAATATCTGATCGCTTGCTCAGATTTAGAAAATATTTTCCCTCTGATTTTCAACGTAAGCCTAGATCATTATTTGAGGTAGATCATTATAAGGGCACAGAGTTCCGTTCGTTTTTATTGTACACCGGTCTTGCAGCTTTGAAGTCTGTTATTGATAAAACTAAGCTTAAACATTTTTTATACCTACACTCAGCAATTTTTATCTTATTGTCGAAGTACTGTGACCACGATTGGTGGAATAGGTTAGCTAGAATATTATTGGAGAAATTTATTACCATGTCGATTGAACTCTACGGTAGAGAATTTGTCACTTACAACGTACATTCTTTGTCTCATCTATCGTCAGACTCTTTGGAACACGGCGTGCTAGATAATTGTAGCACTTTTCAGTTTGAAAATTTTATGCAAAAAGTAAAAAGGATGGTCAGGTCAAATTCTAATCATTTGCAGCAAGTCGCAAACCGTTTGGTCGAGAAAGGGTTGTTAGATAATGTTTGCGCTAAAGAGCCTGCGAAAAAAACATTGGTGTTGTGTAATAATGGAAACAATTGTTTTATGACCAAATGTAACAAGATAATTATAATTAAACATCGTTTAGGAGAGTCTTCGGATCGTTTCGAATGTGTTGAGTACTTGGTTAAAGAAAATGTTAAAGGTTATCCTTTTGAAAGTTCACTGTTAGGCATATATTTTGTTAAGGTGCTTTCAGTGCCGTTTATTATAACATTACAAGAAAACGATTTTCGTTGTAAGTTTATTCGTCTACCGTTCGGTAGCTCATTCATTTGTATTCCCTTGTTGCATACGGTTAAGTAAGCATTGTTTGTAATAAAAAGAGAGTTTGGAAATATGTAATCGCATTTATTTCAGTAATTTATTTTACCACTTGCATTGTGTTTTAGGAATACCCCATAATTCTCAAAAAGTTCGTATGGCATTAAAAGAATGCTCGGAAATTATTCATAAAACGTTCGGGTAGGATTCGGTACGAATTCGGTACGAATTCGGTCAAGTCATAGTTCGATTCTGATAAGATGCGATAAACGAATTCCTACCGAGGTATTTCATGTGGCCAAACCTGCTATCCCTGCCGAAGCAATTTAACAACCTTTTACCGAATTCGATACGAATCTGATGGTTGAACGGGTAAATACTTTATTATTACACATGAGGAAATGTATTCATGAATCCTTTGCTTAAAAGCTAAATATAAGGAGGTACAATGTCATAAGAAGTCTTAAAAACAAATGATCTACCACTAATGTATGTATATTAACGGAATAAGAAAAGGGTTATTACATATTTTATGTTGAAACAAATTGCATTCCTATTTAAATAAATCAAAAGTGACAATTTGACAAAAGTTACACAACCTTACATGATCTTTTCCCACTTCAAACAAATAAGCATATCGATGAAAGCTACAAAAGTGTTTTTTTCTTTCCACATTATTAGCAAGGTTGTCAGTCAATTCCAGTATGTCGCAATTGGTGATGTTTTGCCGAGTCAGAAGTTTTAAACTCACTTCCACAAACGGAACAATTGTAGGGTTTCTCAAGCGTATGCGATCGAGTGTGACGAAGAAGATATCCCCTTGTAGGAAACTTCTTTTCACAAATGCAGCACTGGTGCATTGGGTTATGAGTTTGTTGATGATCATTTTTACCTTTGTGCGTATAAAATGATTTCCTGCAATACTTGCAATCAAAATGCATTTCCCTAATGTGCCGTAATAAATGATTTTTGAACGCAGTGAGTGTAGGAAATCCGTTTTCACAGAACACGCACGAGTATTGCTTGCCTTTGTTGTGGGCTTGCGTATTGTGATAGAGAAGGCTTTCTTTATGGCCAAAAGATTTATTACAAATGTCACATCTAAATGGCCGTTCTCCGGTGTGTGTCCGAATGTGACGTTGCATGTGTTGTTTTGTACCAAATGCCTTCCCACAAACGTTACATTTGAATTTTTTTCTCCAGTGTGAGTTCGAAGATGACGAATGAGAGTTGAATGATGAGCAAATAATTTCCCACACACTTGACAGTCATAAGGCTTTTCATTGGTGTGTGTGCGATGATGGATCCGAAGCCCGTTTGCAGATGAATAAGATTGATTGCAAATTTCGCATCTAAATGGCCGTTCCCCAGTGTGAATTCGGAGGTGATTTTCCACGTTCTGTTTTGAAGTAAGCGTTTTCCCACAAACGTTACATTTATAGCTTTTCTCTCCATTGTGAGTTTGAACATGGTGACTACGACTTTCAACACTAGCAAACAATTTATCACACAGCTCACATTTGTACCTCCTTTTACCCGTGTTGCTTTCCATGGTTGCCGTAATTAAAGTTCGAAAAAAAAAACTATTTTATTACTTTTCTACTATTATTTAAAAATTGTGCATTGTAACATATTGAAGGTTTTTCCCTTTTGAGCTCACACTTTGAATTTAATTCTTCAGTTTTATTTTCAGTCAGATATCACGTTTTTTAAACCATCGTTGTAGTAATTTTCAAACATTTTCGTGGTCGAGTAAATTCTGTAACAATTGAACTAAATCGGTGTATTAAATACTATCAAAAAATTAGAGTTGGAATGTTTTCTAGTTTGAGAGTACATTGGAGGATTGAAGGTGTGGTGTCCGCAATGCGCATTATGGTACAGAACCCTAGGTTTTGGAGCGATTAACAACAGTCATTTTCATAATGTATAAATAGGCAAATCGGCTGATATTCTGTATAAATGGACAAACGGAGGAGTACCTAATAAATTTATACCTATTGAATGAGTATAAAGTGCTTCTTATATCAGCTTTGCTTGAAAAGCTTGCACATGCCGTCTGCATGCACAAAAATCCTGAACAGTCATACGTAATGAAAAGTTTGTCATATACATAAGGAAATGAAAGCACATATATGCATCCATGCCAGAATCGCTTCCAAATGCAATGAGTCATCATCCTGTGTTTTCTACAGAACCCGAGCAGGGGGTACACATCTAAAGCTAAAAGCATACGTAGGTAGCTAGCTTGCAGCTCACATGAACGTCCCTGTATAAAAATTTAAAGGATTCCTGTAGTGCATTTTGCAGCAGGAAAAAGCCGAATTGTGCCTGATACACATTTGAGTTCTGACTCATTTCGAGTACAGTTAATGCGTTTGCTATGAAAGCAGAGAAACAAGTTGAGTGTTGATAATGATTGGAATATGCTTTGTAAGCAAGCATATTACAAGAATTAGGTCCCCATGATATACGCGAAGGATAGTTTTAAGTTTTAGTAAAAATTTAAGCCATTTTCTGCTTCCATGCCTATATGTTATGTTGAGTTGGCCTGTTTTTAATGTAATTTTTATGTATGTTAGACCTCCATTTCTTTAGCGAGCAATACATATGCATTATAATTATTTTACATAATGCATAATAATTTTCGCTTTTAGTTAGGTTAAAATATTCGTTCAGTATTATGATTGATACGAGTAAGGCTATCTAGTTTCACACAAATGGCAAAGAAATCCAAATTAAAACCAGGTTTTTGCCGGTGTAGCTACAAATAATATCAATTGAGCCGGTACGCTGAAAGAGTGATGATCAATTTGAATTTTGATCGAATCTATTCCACCCTTCAAGAGAAATCCTAGGAGAAATTTTACAGCCTGGCCTATATGAATATAAGGCTACGATTAAATATTGGAAAACCCCATAATATCAAAAATTTGATTGTGTATAAATATGTATGCTATTCTTTATGTAACTTTATGTTCAATTTTGATACTTCAACTCTTCTTTATATGCCATTATTTAATGAAACGAACATGAATTTAGTTCATGTAACAAAAAGAAGCTAAAAATGCAGGCATGCACACGGTCAGATTCTGATATCGGTATAGTATACTGGATTCGAACTATAAAAACGGGGTACGTGCCATTTTAAAGTATTAGTTGGACGTATGCATAAGGACTTCATGGTGCTTCAAGTTACAAAACTAATTTTAGCGTAGGGCTTGACATACATAGATATTTACAAAAAAAATTGTTTGAATAAACATACACATATTACAGCACCTCTCAAAGATACGAAATGAATATGGCAAAACAAAACCGCTTATAGTTGCAATATATAATACTTTCACAAGAAATACATATGTATTTATATCTTATTCCTCCAAAGAAACAACCCGTGATGATTACATTTGCTGGTATACGATCATGGAACCCAAAAATGAAATCTTTACTAGCTTTTCTTGCACTCGAAAACACGGCCAAGTCAAAAAGTAGACCTATGGATTGCATTCTAAAACCATAAATGCATGCATATAGTAATGTAATTTTCACTACAAAAGACTCCTTCAAGGGATAGGATAATGCTTAAATACAGAACGTGTTTCATTCAGAGTAGTTGGGTTGCAAGTAAGATTCTGATTCCATTGCCCTTTATCCTTTTGAATGAACGATTCATACTTTCTGGGGTGTAAATGTTTCATTTCTTATCAGAAAATGTCAGTGTCTCGTTCTTCTAAAAGCACAAATGATCTTTTAGGTTCTGAGTTACATTCTGAAAGATGCGACACTGCTTGCTGTAAAATGAAGCCACTAAGGGTGGCAATATTATAAACACTACTTCCACAAAGGATATTGGAGGGATATTTACGTCTGACCTAACGCTCAAAAAAGTCCTGATGAATGCACTGCCATATAATGAAAATGGAACGGAAGAATAAACTCTCCATAAATGTTTAATGTTAAAATATTCTTTCTCTACATTCTGCCACCACAACCTTGACGTATATTATAAAGTTTTCACTCATATGATGCAAAGCTATGCTTGGAGTTGACATGCTCAAAATAGCCAACCATTTCTGTGTCGCAGTGGATATGTATGTGCGTTGCTCAACTTTGTACCTTTTTGAGTCCTGCTTTTAATTTATAATAGGATTTCATGCAGCCATGCATTCTTTCTTCTTCTTACTGGGTTCTTATGCTAAATTAAGTGAATTTACTTCTAAAAGCGTTGATAAAAGCGTATACTTATACGCAAATTTATAAAAGAATTGGCTTAATTAAAATCACCAAATGAATACAAATTATATATTATTGATGAATGAACATATTAGAATAAACGTAATGCTTTTCTTAACTACGAACATATAACAAAAATTTATATCCATACTATTTCATTGTAGTTACATAACAATAACACTCCGAGAGGTTGGTAACCAATGATGATTTGTGCACATGTGTGTTGTGCTTTAAAACCAAATGATATGAAACTAGCAAGCTTGCAACTTCAAACACAAATGGTCAAATTATATATACAGAAAACGGAGTATGAAATAAGAAATAATAGTTTACTACCCACAACAACCCCATTGAAACCCTTGTCACTCATACTCATGTTATCAGCAAATGTGGAATTGTTAGTACAGAAATACAACATCGCAGCTTTTCTTCAAGGTTAAGACTGTTCCGGATGCCATCTTTCCCTTCCCACACCATTTTCAAGGTTGTCAATTATTTCCCTTGTGACGGGTTTGGTGAAGTTTTGCCGTTCAGAAGTTTTAAATTCACTTCCACAAACAGTACATTCGTAGGGCTTCTCAAGTGTATGCGATCGAGTGTGACGAAGAAGATATCCCCTCGTAGCAAACTTCTTTTCACAAATGCAGCACTGGTGCATTTGGTTATGAGTTTGCTGATGTTGCCTTTTATTATTGAGCGTATAACACGTTTTGCCGCAGAATTTACAACCAAAAGGCGTTTCTCCAATGTGCCACATTAAATGACTGTTAAGTGAAGGGGTGGAAAGAAACCCGCATTCACAGAAAACGCACCATAATAGCTTTCTTGTTTTGTGGGCTATCATTGTATGATATAGAAGCCCTTTCTGAGTAGTAAACGATCGTTTGCACATCTGGCATCGATATGGTCGTTCTCCAGTGTGAGTTCGGATGTGACGCTCCATTTCTTGCTGTGAACCAAATGCCTTTCCGCAAACGTTGCATTTGAAGCTTTTCTCTCCAGTGTGAGTTAGATAATGACGGGTAAGTTTTGAAGGATAAGAAAACAGTTTTTTACACACTTCACATTTGTAAGGGTTTTCCCTGGAATGCGTTCGTAAATGACCCGTAAGTCCGTCTTCAGAAGTAAAAGATTTATTGCAAATACTGCATTTGAAGGGTCGTTCTCCAGTGTGAATTCGGACGTGATTTTCCAGGCTGTGTTTTGTCGTTAATGTCTTCCCACAAGAGTTACACTTAAATCCTCTTTCTCCAGTGTGAGTTCGGATGTGACGTTCCATGTTGCCTTTTGAACTGAATGCCTTTCCACAAACGTTACATTGGAAGCTTTTGTGCCCAGTGTGCGTTCGAACATGAGAATTAAGATTTGAACGCTGTGAAAACAGAAAACACACACCTCACATTTGTAAGGGTTTTCACCCTTGTTGCTTTCCATGGCTGCTGTTTGAATGCAGAAAGAAAAAATTATTTCATGGTAATTCTACTAATAGGTAAAAAATCATGTAGTGTAAAATTGTGAGTGTTGCTTACCTTTTGAACTGAGACTCCGTATCTACTTCTTCAGTTTTACTTTCAGTCAAAATATCACTAATTTTCAACCTATTATCAAACTATTTTACCAACTGTAGTAAATATTTTAAAAACATTTTAGCTAGTAAATTTAGTAATGAATGAACTTGTTCGGTAAATATAAAAACCATCAGGGAATGAGTTTAAATCTTATCTGTTGGTTTGAGAGTTTGTTTGAGTAATGCATGTGACTCTGTATTGGGAGTGCACTTTTTCAGTTCAGAACTCCAGGGTGTGTGAACTGCAGCAAAACATCCATTTCCATAATACGTAAACGACTCGGATGATATTCACTTCAAACGGAATACTTAAAACATTTATGTCTACGTATTTATGAATATAAAGCCCTTCCAATGCAAGCTTGGCTAGGAAGCATGTCTTGTGCATGGATAGAAAACGGTATAGCCACACACTATAAGTTCGTCATAGTCATACGTAAATGAATAAACACAACGAACGTATTTTCATGCTAGAGTGGTTTCTAAGAATCATGCTTATCATGCGTATTATGTTTCTCTGTTTAAATCCAAATAGGAGAATACATTTTGTGTACATTTAAACCTAAGGGCAGCTACGCAGGAAAGGCTCATGCAGCTTACATGATTGACACTGTATTAATTTATATTTTTAAATTCAATGTTTAGGTAGGTGGCCAAACAAATGTAAATTCATGATGTTTTTAGCGTAATATGTTTTCCCAATTATTCTAAAAAAAATAAAATTAATGCTGAAATATTTTAAAGTTTCCTTTTTTTCTTGAAGTCCAAGAGCTAGATAAACGATGATGCGAAGCATAACTACAATTTAAATTAAATGAATAAAATAGCAATTAGTCAAATT
Source organism: Orchesella cincta (assembly GCA_001718145.1). Lineage (NCBI taxonomy): Eukaryota > Metazoa > Arthropoda > Collembola > Entomobryomorpha > Orchesellidae > Orchesella > Orchesella cincta. The sequence goes on from LJIJ01001803.1 coordinate 25,625, forward strand.
CAGCTGCAGCGGCGTACAGTGACAGCAAAATTTCACATGTGTGTTTCCAACGTGCCTCTAACTTTTATAATACCATTGTGGTTGCAGTTGTTAAATTTAAAAAAGTACTTTTCTGGAAAATAATATGGCAGTATATAAATTCCGATTTGTTTGACATTAAACTCCAAATATAAAACATAGTTTCACAGCAATTTCTATAACTTGTTTCTGAAAATGATGTTCAGGACTTTTTCCTTACATTTTTACCGCTTCCAGACACGTTCAGTATGTTTAATTAAAGTAAAATACTCAAATATATTTTAATAGCTGACCATCAAATAGAAAGATCAACAAATGTGCAATTTTATATTTACTGCGGGTAATACACGACAAGTTTGTTTGAAAATTTAGTGTTACTGTTAAATTTAATGTCATTACTCAATGTCTTAAGCTCAACATTCCAATTGAATAATGAAATTAAATTTCTTGTAAGTGTTACAGTGTTACATTATTCTGTGAGACACTTCATTTTGCCATAACACTTTAATTTAGTTACACAAAACTCCAATTTTGAAAATGTACGATGCAAGAATATGTTTCCGGATTATCAGCTATAACTAAGCTAAGCATATATTATGATGCATTGGTTTGGGCTTTGCGTTGCGATTGCTATGACCATTCATATATTATGCATTCATCATTACAACAAACATCATTCGTGACGGTTAATTCGGATTTTCAGGAATAAGTATGGTGCATATTCAAGTAACTTCATCATTATTTTCATTCAATCAAAAAATATCACAGAAACAAAGTTTCGGTAAAATTATATTTTTAAGTAGATCCCGTGAAATGAATGTTAGCTGAAAAAAACATGAATAGGCTTCAATTCGTTTTTATATCAAAGAAGAAGTCCATAAAGTTTTCAGCTGCAAAAAACAAGTGCATACTTTTAACCCCGTATATCTCTATATTCAACAATGTGACAAAAATGGTTTCATAATCACTTGATTCTAGAAGCCCCATTGTAGTTTTATTTTGAGCTTCAACCCAACTCGACTATCTACTACAAATATTTAGTGCATCAAATGAAGGTATATGGAATAAACCGTCGTTGCATACCCAATTCGTTGGTACCGGCATTCACTTTTTTAATAAACATATCCAACTGCATTCAACCGAATTTGTTCTTATTTTAAATCCACAGTTGTAATGATATCTACGTGGGGTCAGATGAGAAACCGTGGTACTAATCAAATGTAAGTCATGCAGCTTGATCGAGTAGTGTAGGGGTTGAGGAGTTGCTGTGATATTCAATCATCTGACTTGAGCATGCAAGCACACCTGTAATTACATGTCTATTATTCTTATCAATAAATACTTAAATATTAACTATGGTTAAACGTGAACCTTATTTCAACCATCATAACATGGTGACAGAGTAGAAGTAGAACTACGTGCAGTGAAGTTAGTAATTGTGCCGTTGATAACAGCCTGCAATGGCTCATAGCTTCATTCCTGTTCCGAAGGCGCTGTCCCTTCATGATGGAAATCTTGCCGAACAGTGGAGGAAATTCAAGAGTGCATTTACTAACTACGAGCTAGCCACCGGAAGTAACAAGAAAGATGTCAACGTCAGAGTCGCTGTACTACTGTCAGTTATCGGTGAAGACGCCGTGGAGCTGTATGACACTTTTACATGGGAGAATCCTAATGATAAGGAAAACTTTGATCTTGTAATCAAAAATTTCGAATCGTATTGCATTCCATACTGTTTGAGACGTATAGATTTACATGCCGGAAGCAGGAAGAAAGCGAACCAGTGGATAGATATCTCACAGATCTAAGGAAGATAGCTGATCACTGTGAATTCACTGATAAGCCCAGAAGACTTCGAGACCAACTTGTTTTTGGAATTAGGATGACCGCGTTCGAGAGCGCCTCCTCAGGGAACCGGATCCTCCACTAGAGAAAGTCATTGAGAAAATCAGAGCAAATGAGCTAGCAGCAGCTCAAGCAAAAGAAATTTCCGAGTCAACAACTGAGTCAACGTACAAAGTTCAGAAGATAACCAAGAAAGCACAAGGTATGCGACTGACACCACAATCCAAGCTACACCGGAAATCAGAATGTGTTATGCAAATATTGTGGACGTGAACATGAGCGGAAAAAAGAATTGTGCCCAGCGTTTGGAAAGACATGTAACTCATGCAAAAAACCGAACCACTTCTCCACTTGTTGCCGTCAACAAGAAGCAATGAAGCAAACGAGCTCCAGGATCCACCGAGGAAGCAAAGATGGTGACCTTTAACGTGTACACGCTAGCATCAAGCGCCCACCAAGCAGACAAAAATTTCTTGTACCCCAGTCAGGAAAGCATGTCACTTTCCACATTGACACTGGAGCATCGTGTAATGTTCTACCTTTTCAAGAGTACGCCCGATCACCAATGACCACAACGGGAAGAAGTTAATTGCCACAAAGGTGCAATTGAAGACGTACGGAGGAAAGACCTACACATCAGAAGGAGCTTATAATTTGTCAGTGACAACACAGCGTAAAAATCATGTGATTAAAGTTCATGTGGTGAAGCTCATTGGTCAACCTACTCAGCTTGAAGACATCTGAAGAATTGGGTGTTCTAAAAATACTTGACAGCGATCAAGCCAGCGTATCTGAAGTATCGGACACCCCAGTCATTGGAATGAGCAAGGAGGAGCTCATAGCGAAATACAAACATGTGTTTGAGGGTCTGGGTAAACTGAGAGGTCAGTACAAAATCCAAATCGATCCAGCAGCTCAACCAGTTGTACAAGCTCCACGCAAGTTTCCAGTGTCTCTGCGAGATGATCTCAAGAAGCATCTAGACGAATTGGAAAACATGGAAGTCATAGCAAAGGTCACAACCCCAACGGACTGGGTGTCTAGCCTCATGGTGGTCAGGAAGCCGAATAAATTGCGAATTTGTATTGACCCCCGCGACCTGAACAAAGCAATCAAACGAGAACATTATCAATTGCCGTGCGTGGAGGAAGTAGCGACAAGAATGAACCATGCTAAAGTGTTTAGCGTTCTGGACGCCAAACAGGGATTCTGGCAAGTGGAGTTGGAGGAGGAGTCTAGTTACCTTACAACATTTCACACCCCATTTGGACGTTATAGATGGAAGAGAATGCCGTTTGGTATTTCACCAGCCCCCGAAATTTGGCAAAGAAAAATGCATGAACTTATCGAAGGTCTTCAGGGATGTGAAGTCGTTGCTGACGATTTTCTGGTCATTGGATGTGGACGAACGTATGAAGAAGCAGTTCGGGATCACGACAGAATATCGAAGCTCTTTTGAAGAAAGCCAGTGAAGCGAATCTAAAACTTAATCCAGATAAGTTGAAATTCAAAATGAAAGAAGTAGCATTCATGGACACTTGCTGACTCAAGATGGTGTGAAGCCAGACCCAAGTAAAATAGAAGCCATCACAAACATGCCCGAGCCGAAAAATGAGAAGGATTTACGAAGAATTCTCGGGATGGTGCAATATCTGGCAAAGTTCTTACCAAGCCTGTCAAATGTAACTACTCCACTCAGACAACTGACTCATTTGAATGCAGAATGGAACTGGACGTCTGTACATAGACAATCCCTTAAAGCAGTGAAAGGTCTAATGTCAAAAGCTCCTGTGTTGGCGTATTTTGATTCCAAGAAGGAAGTCGTTCTTCAAACTGATGCGAGTGAGGCAGGACTTGGAGGTGTTCTGCTGCAAGAGGGCCGACCAGTACACTTCACCTCAAGAGCTATGACTGCCACCGAGCAACGGTATGCACAGATTGAAAAGAAATGCTGGCTATAGTTCATGCGTGTGCTAAATTTGATCACTACATTTATGGTCGAAATAGAGTGCGTGTTGACACAGACCACAAGCCATTGGAAGTGATTTTCAAGAAGCCAATTGCAGGATCCCCGAAGCGACTGCAGAAAATGTTACTGTTCTTGCAAAAGTATCAACTAGATGTTCACTACAAGAAAGGCTCTGAGTTATATATAGCAGATACTCTCAGTAGAGCGAATTTACCTTGTACCCTTGACCAGAAACTAAAAGACTGCTTTAGTATGGAAGAAGCAAAAGTGTGCTCAGAAGTTCAGCAGCTTTCACTCAGTGACCACATCCCAAACAGCCAAAGGCGTATACAAGAAATTCGGGAAGGCTCAGCACTGGACAACGGCATCCAAGAAGCTCTGGTTTATGTTCGCAGCGGGTGGCCTAATGAGAGAAAGCTTGTAACAGATGCAGCAAAGCCCTATTTCCAATGCAAAGAGGAGCTGACTGACGATGATGGACTTTTGTTTAAATCGAGACGAATGATTATTCCGACACAAATGAGACTTGGAATGATGAAGCTGCTCCACACAGGACACATAGGAATTGAGAACACCCTTCGTCGTGCAAGGGAATATCTGTACTGGCCAAGAATGAATGAAGATTGAAGGAGTTCATCTCACGCTGTGATATTTACAACTCCCATCGCCCCAACAATGCGAGAGAACCACTACAACACCATGAACTTCCTGATCGTGCATGGCAGATTGTGAGTACGGACATCTTCCATTGGTTAGGTTGGGACTATGTAGTGATGGTGGACCATTATTCCAATTTCTTCGAATATGAAAGATTGTTCCAGTCTTCCTCGGCGGAAGTTATAAAGTTCCTCAAGAAGCAATTTTCCAGATATGGAGCTGCTGAGAGGCTAGTGAGTGACAATGGTCCTCAATACAGCAGTCAAGAATTCAAAGCGTTTGCGAAAAAATGGGGATTTGATCACATCACTTCAAGCCCCCATTATCCGAGGTCAAATGGAAAAGCAGAAAGCGCAGTTAAGGTCTGTAAGCAGATCATGACAAAAGCTTATGAAGGAAAGGAAGACTTCTTTGAAGCGTTGCTGGACATCAGAAATACTCCGGACGCAATTACAGGACTAAGCCCAGCTCAGAAGTGCTTTGGTCGACGAACCCGAAGTTTAATTCCAATGAAGAGCGAATTACACTTCCAGAACCCCTGCCGGACGTAAAGGCAAAGATGGACACAGCCCGAACTCTACAAAAGCAGCATTAGGATAGAGGAACAAAGCCACTGTGCCCCCTTAAGGAACGAGAGTTGGTTCGGATCCGACTACCAGGTCAAAAGCGGTGGAGCAAGGGTCGTATTGTGAAGGAACTGGGAAACAGATCGTATCTCATCAGCGTTTGAGGCGTATCGTACCGCAGGAATCGCCAAGCATCCGCAAATGCAACGAGCACGAACCAGTGGAAGGTCTCCATCCCCTCAACAACCAGTTGTCGTGAGTGAAGAAAGATTGGCTTTACTTCCAGGATATAACCCAACAGGAACTGAGGATACTGGAGAACCACTTTCGCCGCCACCACCCCGACGTTCTGCAAGAATCAGAAAACCTACAGACTTTTATAAACCAGAATAAATTTTTGTAGCTAAGCCTGTTAAGTGCATTTTGTAATCTTATGTTTAAAAAAGAGAAAATGTTATGATATCTACGTGGGGTAAGATGAGAAACCGTGGTACTAATCGTAAGTCATGCAGTTGATCGAGTAGTGTAGGGGTTGAGGAGTTGCAGTGATATTCATTCATCTGACTTGAGCATGCAAGCACACCTGTAATTTCATGTCTATTATTCTTATCAATAAATACTTAAATATTAACTATGATGGTTAAACGTGAACCTTATTTCAACCATCATAACATGAGTTGTAATCTAAAGTTGTCTGAGGATTTGGGAAAAGGATTTAACTTCCTAATTTCATCAAACGGTTTCAATAGGACAGAGCTCATATTTGGATGCAACTGGGTGTTTTTGTAAACAGCCTCAATGAGACTAAAAGACTCATTGTATGATTTGTATTCATTCTGTTTATTTCGCTCCAATATAATACACAGATTGAATTTCTGACCAAACATAATGCAACACTTCGGGAGTGTAAAGCGTATGGCGATCTGCCTTAGTTTTGATATGGGAATACTTTGGACGTTTGGAATTTACCCAAAGAAAATCAAACCCACCTGACCTCGCATATATTGTAAAGTTTTCGTTTTTAAGCTCTGAGAAATTTGTATACGGGAGAGGCAATCTAGGTGCAATAATATTATACACATTTGTGTTTTTGAATGCGTTGCTTAGAACAATTCCAGCAAATAAAAAAGCACCCACCATTAGCCGAATTTGGAAGGGTTTCAGCAAAGGATTGGGAACGGATCTCCTTGTTCCAGCTAAACTTTCGTCAGGTACAGCCAGTGTTTTAGAAATGAGTAAAAACCATGGGTCTTAAACCTTACGGCAGAGTGGCACTGCCACGAGAACACCTGAAGCTCGCCTATCCAGCCCATGTTAAGGATTAACATGGATAAATGGGGTAATTGGGAGAACACATTGGGAATACCCTATCCTGTCCATGTTAATATGCCAGGAGAACACTTGCAAGGTTTAAGACCCATGGTAAAAACCCGTTGTTCTTGAACTTCCGCAAAAATTTTCGATAATGGGAATCAATAAAACTACCGGTAGTCCTAATAGCAGCCAGACGTACCTATCAAAAATGCTTACTAAATCCTTAAAAGCTATTGACTCGAGCTGTCTATTTGCACAAGTTATAAATTTAAGAGTTGCTATGGTCATTGGTAAGGGAACAGCTGTGTACATTGGTGACTGGTGGACGTAGTAGTCCCCCTCTAAAACAACACTTACTTGATAGTTTCTTGCTAAAGTTCGGACTTTTCCTGTTGATGGATCGCAGTCGGGGTAACTCGGGATGAAGTGTTAGTAAAGGTTGCATTTTGCATTATGGACAGCCACACATGAGCGTATGCTTTTGCAAGCTTGTCCATTGGAGATAACTTTAATGCCCCTTGTAACAGGTCCTTGGTGTATATTTTCTTGCACTCTGTCATTTCATGGATTATAGATTCACTTCGTTTGTGGAACAACCAAAAAGTGCAAAGCGAATTTCCCAATGAATCAGTTCTGTTGGACCTGGATTAACCATGTCAGCGAATTCTTCTAGTGACAAGTTAAAATACAATGGAACCGAAACCAGATGAACTTTAAACTGTCGCACTCCACTATACGAAGGAGGACGTTTGATATCATAAAAATGATGCCACTGTCTGACCACGTCAAGGACTCAATTTTTCCATAGTCTTCTAAGAAAAGGCTGTTTCTTTCTTTTGCCACTACTTTAGCGTGCAAAAATACTACATTTTCAACTAAATACTTCATATCTCCCACTGTTACATAACTAATAGGAACACCAAAATTTACACGCTGAAACATTCTTGGTAAAATAGCCATTTCTTTAAATAATCTACGTCCACAAATTGGTTGAGGTCGTAGCTTATCAGTAATTTTATTGTTGGAACTCGGTAGTATATTAGTGAACTGTAGTAAAGGCGACTGGGATAGCCCCTCAGGGTATCTTCTTAGTGGCTGTGGTAATCATTCACGAAGTTTTGTAAATTTGGAGGATAGATATTAAGGTCGATGTGGCAGTTCCATGGCTTAGACCAAAACGCAAATTCAAACAGACGCACATGGAGGCACAAGCTTCCGGGAATGGTCTCATCTGGACGTAGGGTTTCATACAATCGTATGTAATATTGCATTCTAAAGTCCGTCGGAAACGGTTACGACCCTTTTTTGTAAAAACCTTTGGGCATCCACATTGGCCATGATTTTTGGTCTAATTGTCCATTTTGTCAGGAACTCTACTGTGGATAGTTCGGGAGTCCGAATCAAAATTGGATAAGTCGGTGGACTAATATTTATGTCCGAAAATTGCTCAGGGATGTAAAACAGTGGTCAGGACTAAAGCTGGAAAGAATTTGTTTAAGTTGAGAATCGTGGAAAATCACTGCCTGTATTTGGAATTTTTTGCCGCCCCTTACCATCCAATATATCCACTGTCTGTAGTAGTCATACAATGTTTGGTTTCTTGAAAGCCAATCAAGGCGGGACAACAAAAATATGTCAGTTAGTTCGGAGTCCTCAGAAGTAACAAACAGATATGGGGAGTAACAAAAAATAATATTGATGGCTAGGAAGGTGCAGAAAATCATTTTCTCAAAAATTGATAACGAATGTCAAAGTGTAGTATATTCAGCAAACCCAGTAATAGGACAAACCCAACCTGTTTAAGCAAAAAACTTAAGTTATGTTTGATCAAAAAGCTTATATTTTTTAGAGTTGCTACTGTAATCGGGTATCCACTTAAAGAAATTTGTTTTAATTGGTACTTTAAGAGTATCTCTCAAGCTCATTCGGGTAAAAATTATAACACATGTATCGTTGTTCACAATGTTTGTATATAAAGAAAAGGAAAAATCAGTGGTCGGTTTAGATAACGTGGTCGTGCTATATCCTCACACTATGTATGTAAAAAGCTTTTGGGAAGGAATGTAGGCAAATTTATAAAATAGGCCACAAAAAATTAATTTACGAATATGCTACTAATTTGTTTTACATCTGGGAGAATACTTTTTAAGTACCTAACTGCCAGCATATAATAATTTAATTTGGCTAATGAAGTGTTACAGGAGCAATTAGTAAAAGCTAAGCAAACGAGTATGAACGCCTACATCAGCAACTAGCAAATTACAACTGTTAATTTAAATCCCCTCAGGAACAAGAAAGCTCAGAGTTATGATAAAGCTACCATATTTTTTAATTTCATAGGCTAAGGAAAGGATTTGAATTGGAAAAACCTCATTTAGTTTTTTGAGGGGTTTGGAGAATACCGATTTAGGAGATAAAGCCGTTTCTTTTGGAACGTAAAAAGAGATAAGTCCGTTTTAAATCACTACTTTTGAGAGATAAAGCCGTTTCAAATCACCGCTTTCGCGAAATAAAGCCGATTCGTTCCTGCGTCGATATGGAATACAAAAAATTTCCAAGAATTGAGTTGAAAAATATGTAAAACAGGTGATTGATGTATTTAACTAGATATTAATAGATTCATACCTAATGAATCCCCAATTCCTGTACGGGCTAACGATGCGAAAGCCCTAATTTTTTACATTCAATTTTCAAGCCTATTGGTTTTATAGCCACATCTGCACGTTCTTTACAACATAATTCTTTGGACTTTACTTGTACCCAACTCGCCCTGTGGCACCGCACAATATTGCGGACGTTGGACGAGTGTCCTGTATAAGCCCCCGCGTATCTGCCGATGCGTATGCTATGCCGTAATTCATATCGAGACGGGCATCGACCAACACTACACGTTACGGGCTTCTTTGCCAATGGAATACGAGATTCTACAAGCGTATTAGTTTTTCATGCTGCCTCTTAGCTCCAAGAGCTTGAAACAAGTCTGGTGTTGTGCAAGGACTACAGCAGACGCGTCGATGCATTACATCTAGATGTTAGGACTCAAGAGCAAGGAGACCACCAATCCCTAGAGCAGTTAGACAACAAAACCCGAGCCAGGGCACCCAATTCGGATGGGAAGGTCTCGCGGCAGCCAAGAGCAGCTAATCCGATAAAACCCCATTTAATCTAAGATCATCTCTGCATATTAAAGAGTAATAGATAAAAGCATAAAAAGGATATTAAAGAAAGCATGAACAAACAACGATGCTGAGTTGCTACTCTACATACACTACAGGGGAGTGAATTGTATGTGTAAAATTGTTCTAGTAAATCCACAACCCTTGTTAATATGTGTAGGTATGAAAAGGCAAACCAAAGAAACAAATGTTTCTGAGCTGCTATTATTGTACCTGTAGGCTACATATTAAAGAAGACTTGTGTGTTCGCTCGTCCGTCGTCTGTCTGTCTGTCAACCACGGATAACTTTCGAAAACCCGTTTGGACTTTTGAATTCGTCTTCACCATCTATAGATAAGCGTCCCCCAAAGCGCCGAGGCTAAGCTTCGTAGATGGGCTTATCTGGCCGCGGTCACGGGCAACGCCGGTAAAATGATAAGCGCAACAAATTGAAAGCGTCACATTATAGCTTCATAAAATAAAAAAACGATACATCATTCGAAAGGCTATTGCTCTACTGATGATGAATACTGCATTCTCCAAATTCAAATCCAGAACTTCGAACCAGGCGTCAAAGGTCACGCATAATTTCCCAAATGACCATTAAAAGCTATGATAACATCATTCGAAAGCGTATTGCCTGCTACTGCATGATGAATATGCCATGCAAATTCCAAATCAGAGCGTTTCGAACGCCGGGCGTCAAAGGCACGATTAATGTTCCAAAGGACCATTATGCTTCCATGAGTATAATCATTCGAAAGGTCATTGCCTCGTGCTGATTGGATGAATATGCCACCGCCAAATTGGGCCTTCGAATTTGAATCCGAGGTCAAAAGGTCATGCACTTCAAATGACACACTCTAGGGTGTGATATGTCATTCAAAAAGCTAGTCCATGAGGATTCACTTATGACCACGCTTTTTTAAGCCTAAATTACATCCGCTAAAGGTACATCGCCTACATCTCGAGATTGTCGGGTTTATTGTATGTAAAACTTCCTTATTACGTTGCT